>JARHVA010001812.1:1162500-1225000 GCA_037957365.1 Torreya grandis | reverse complement strand
AAAGACTTCTCCATAAGACAAGATCTATATCTACAAAGAATGTATGAAACCCTAAAATTTATTCCTCAATTAGAATGGTCAATAAGAATATGTTCACTTACACTTATTTGATAATAATTCTTATCTTATAAAATGGTGGGAAATGACCTTGTATATATAGGCAAATCTTACCCTTAATCCTTCTAAAAACATCATCTATACAGGGTTGACCCATTCAACCTAGTGTGTTTTCAAGGATAATTTACTAAATTTGTGCTAGGTCAGCCAAAAATCTAATGAACCAATAAATTAAAGCATACCCCTAAACTATATTGAGTCAACCTAGTACAACTGACAGTCAAAAAGGATGTTAAGGCAAGAAAAGGATGAATGGAAAGATGAAAAGATTGGAGGAGATAGGATTGAGAATAACAAGCTAAAGGTAAATGGTTTTAGGTGATAAGTGTGTATATTTAAAGTGGTAAAAAGGACAATAATCTTACGAATCACTAATGGTTTAGACACCCCTTTTCTAGTGCACCCCTTAACACATGTACTCAAAGAGATTGAGACTCGATAGATTCCTACAAAATAAAAAGTGTCAGTAATCAATAAAAGTTTAAAATTATTAATTCTATACATATGCCCTAGTTGAATCTCATCACATGTCATGTAAATGTAACACATGATGGTACTTCATGATAAAATAAGATAACATACAATGTTGATGCTAATTAAATTAAATTAAGTAGAAAATAAGATAAATGAAATGACTAAATTGAAAAACACATACCTTTAACTTAATTTAGTGTTATAGATAAATAATTATACTAAAATAAATGTGAAGGTGTCTAATGTAGATAACACTAGATGAACCTATAGAAGTTAGTAAAAAATAGCAAAAAATCAATTTTTTTTGGAAAATAGGCATTTAATAGTTAGGAATGACCAAGAAGATAATTGGAAATTTAGGATTGGTAAACCAAGGATTTTAGAATATTGAAGGAAAATAAATGACAAAATAATGGGAAATTAACGACAAATGATAATAAATAAATGATAAATGATATTGGAAAGCATGTAAAACATAAATGGAAAAAAGAAATGTAAATCATACTAAATCATGTTGGGAAGCATGTAAAATATGAATGAAAAATTAAATATCCATGTAATAAAACTTGAACAAAGATATGTAAGAAAGTGAAACGTAAGCTCATGTAATATAGGCAAAAAGGAAAACATGAAAGAAATAAAATGAAATGTAATTGAAGATCGAAGACAAACATGATAAAGGCATAGATATAATAATGGTAAAAGGGTGTGAACTTAGATGTTGACAATACAAGGGTATAAAAATAATGACAAATGAAAGAAAAGAGTGATCCATAGTTACTCAAACATGTTATTTTGATCTAAGGATAGATAAAACTGAAACAAAGTAATGTTAGAATGTTTTTAAGAGGTGAAGAAAAAGGAATATAGAAGAAGGGAAAACATATTTGGAATCATATTTTTCCTAGCATAGTAGGAATTAAATGGGTGAAGGAAATAATGAAGTAAAAATGACGGTAGATGAACTCTTTATTAAAGTCAAAACACTCAAATTAGGTTTGTAAAAATAAGAGGAATGTAGACCTTAAGGACTATGAAGAACTTATCCTAGCCAGACAAAGTATATGGATCATCCCATGAAGGATATATACATGAAAAATAAAATGGACCTACCTTCCTATAACATGTTCCCCATTATTCAGGGCCCCTTACAGAGCCATCAGTCTACTACAAATATTGGATACTTACCTGAGAAAGTAGGTAGCACCATACAATTTTTTGAAATCACCTATTCCAATCTACAACACTACCAAACCCCAAAGGACCTCAAATCTATGTGAGGCCAAATGTAGAGTCTTATCTTCGATTAGAGATAGGATATGTGAATGTAATCACATCTTTTAGTGTGATTTTGACTTTTGAGATTTGTATGTTTCTTTTTAATTATGATTGTCTTTTTTTTCAAATGGTTTTACTTTTAAATTTTTGGATGGAATTTTTTAATATTCCTCCTCCATACGTATTAGGAAAATCAAACATAGTTGATAAAGATGACTTTAATTTAAATAGTTAGGATAAGGTTGCTAAGAGAGAGACCTTGAAAGAGGATAGGGTCTAAGAGTCTCATAAATCTAGGTGAAATAAAAGTGCTATCTTGACTTTGACCTTATTTTATCCAATGTGGAGATGAAATAAATGGGGAAATCAAGAGGAATGATACATTGAATAATTTTAATTATGTTAAATACCAAAAATGTGACAAAGAGAAAGGAGGGATACAATGAGTGTAAATTGTGATTCCTTATCATAAAAATAAGGGAAATATAGGAAAATATGCTAATATAGATTACTTACAAACTCTATCTATAAAAAGAATAAAAAGATAAAGTTGAGAATATAGATCAAGAACATGAAAATATGGTGATTTTATGAGGATGGTCAGGTCATATTTATGGTCTTACACTGCAACTCAATAAAAGAGAAACCTAAGGGGTGTGATAAGAGAAATGTCAAAAAGATAAATAAGACTATGGTACATCAAGAGGTAAAGGCTAAAGAAAGTGTAAAATGATCATAAAGCTACAAAGGCATAGAGTGACATAAAAATACAAATGAAAAAGGTATATAAAGACAAAAAATGAGAAAAAATGCCAAATGTAATGGGGAATAAAACCAAAGAATGTAAAGGAAGACAATGATGCTATTAAAATGAAAGTAAAGGAAGGAAAGAAAATGTACAAAAACAAAGAAACATGAGACAAGAGAACAAGTATGAGTTATGATAATGTCTATATCAAAGATGAGCATACAAAATACAAGTCTATAAGTCTCTAAAGATTTCTTAAAGCTGAATTTATTTGTTACTATGTATTGTAGAATAAGAGTGGGCTTCGCAAGATGCTCCATTGGATAAGTGGATAAAGGGATGGGCATCACAAGATACAACAAAGTCTTAAAGGATATATAGACGTGTATCACAAGATGCCACAACATGTGAGTTAGAATGAGGTAACATTGAACCATTAAAATGATTTACATTGCATTGGCAAGTGTTTTTTGAGATAGGCAAATGTGTTGGTTTGGTATATTTTAAGGATTTTAAATATGACATATGATGTGTAGGAGAGGTATGAAGAGATAAAGGAGGACCATGTATGATATGCTTTGGAGTAGGAATTTGAACTAAGTACCCCTTTGGTTTATGTGGCGTTAGAGTTTGAGGTTCAATAGATGCCATAATATGTTTAAATTTATTCATATTATCTATCTTTCCTTATTTGTGTAGGAAGAAAGATCAATTTTGATTTAAAAAATAATAATAGATGCAGTTTTTTCATTATGTAGTTTATGTTGATGTGATTATGGTTCTTGAGATTGAATTTTAGAAGTTGAAGATATTCTTTATAATGTTCTTTTGTGAGAGTATCAAAATTGAAATGTGTACCAAGCAAAGAAAAAACAAGAAATTGATGAAGATCACTATAAGACTCATTAAAATGACCTATATTAGCATGCCACCAACAAAACTTATCAAGATTGTACCATTTTGGAGGAGGTTTGGAAGGCTAAAATATCTTGGGTTTAGACACAAGGGATGGTGGGTTGGGATAAAATTGGTTGAATTGGATGCTCTATTTTGAGGTTGGGGAGGCTTGGATGAATCAATGTTATAAGAATATTATTGGAAAGGTGCTTTAGTAGTTATTTGAAATGGTTCAAATTGAGTCATAAGAAAATCTTGCATTTTTTCTTGGTCTAAGGCTTCTTTTAAAGTTTTAGGTGAAAATATTTAAACTTTGTATTGAGGAGGAGGTTTAAGAGTAGTGACAAATAGTTTTAAAAGATTATCATCATTCATGTTTTAGTCTACTTTTTGAGCAAGAGACTTCCATCATTTAATGAAATGCTGAGAATGTTCATTAGGAAGTTCCTTGGAATTGATGAAATGGCTAAGTTAGTTTTTAGGAAGGTCATCATTTTGGAATTCTTTCACTAGAGCATTGATTAAATCCTCTAGTTGTGAGATGGAATTTCTAGGAAGTTGGTTGTACCATTCAAGTGCATAACTAAAAAAGGTTTAAAATAATATCTTGGTGGTAGAAAAGGTGCTAGTTTGGACCCATTCTGTATAGAGATTTCTAAAAGACTTAAGAAAGATAGTAGGTTCCTTAGTCTAATTATATGTGATCGTTGGAAAAATGTTTCCAATATATATGGATGCAATGAATGGGGCTAAACATTTATTTTGAAGATGTTTAAGTATTTTGTTATTCATTAGAGGTTGAGGGATGATATTCCAATTGGCATCTATGAGAAGAAGAGGGATAAAATTTTGATTTGGTTGATAAATGATGACTTGAGATGGTTGACTAGTCATGTGTAATAAATGTTGTTACATGTTCATCATTTTAGATTGAATGGTTATTCTCATGATGTTCATTTTCTATATAACTTGTGCAATAAGTTCAATTGCATCAATATGTGGATTTTAAGGTTAGTGTTGATGGGAGGAGGGCTCTTTGTAGGTGGAGGATTCCCAATATTAGTTTTAGCTGTCTTAAGTGTGGTAGAAGAATAAAGAAGCTTGGTATATCCACCATTATTATGAGGAATGTAGATAATATTATCATCAAGGTTTTTGAATAATTGAGAACCATATAAAGTATCAAATTGAGTGGTTTGAACCATGTTACTTTGGGAAGTGTTGAGGCTAGGTAATCATATTATGGGTGTAACAAGAAGATTATGAACATTGGTTATATGGGTATGAGTGTTGAGAGGAGAGAGATTATTTGGTGGAAGATTCCCAAAATTGGTATTGGGAAGATTATTATGATTAATGACCTCAATTACATTACATTGCATAGTGATTGGTTTTTGTTTAGGTGAAGAAGAAGAAAGAAAATGGATAATTTCATTAGAATTAATTGAATAAGTGAGGTTACCATCCAAATCCTTAATTATGAAATGTTCTAGAGTAAGAGAAGGCTTAAAATATGTCATCATGATGAAACAAGACTCGAGAACCACACAAAGGGGAACAAAAAGTGACCAAAAATAGTTTAGGGTCGACTAGCTTGATCCTATATAACAAACAAGTTCTGAAAAGGGTCTATAAATAGTACAAGGTAAATTGGTCGATCTTATACAATAAATAGAGACTAAAAAATGTCTTAAATATTACAGGGTCAACTAGCTTGATCTTTTATAGTGCATATAGAATCAAAAAGGTGTGTAGATAGTTTAGGGTCAATCATGTATAGTGAACAGAGGTTAGAAGCAAGCATATTCATTATTTTACCTATATCTTTGTTTCTACTCATCCATTTTGCAAACCATAAAATGCATTAGATTCATGATGATGTAGAGAATTCAAAAAGAGAAGATGAGAAATTTGATATCAAGCTTTGAATAATAAATTTTTTCAATTAATTTAAATAAGTGTTAAAAAGAAATAAATAGTCAATTAGATCAATGCTAGCCAGTCTAACTAAGGAGCACAAATCAAAACCTTTTACTAACACTAGTTAATGCAAGTTTTTTCACATATAATTGAGAAAAGAGAAAGTAATAAACTTGAAAAAAATGAGATAACTTATTGGTCAACTTGAATTTTAATTAGATAATTAAGAATGATTCTAAATGTGATTACAAGTTGACTATAAGCAAGGTAGTAGATAGAAATCTAAGGATGGTTTCAGGTAGTTTGGGATAAAAGGGACTATAGTGGTAATGATATAGGTTTGGTATTTAGGCCTACCCCATCACTTCACACACCACAATAATAAGGGTGTTGGGTGTTTAATTAGAATATACCATTAACCATGATTTATACTTCACCATAGAATTAATTTGGATTCCCCCTTGGTGATGAAATCTAGGTAGGTTAGCCTAGGGTAGATAAAATGTTAAATGGTTGTTTATGTTTTGTGATCTAATTATGTGTGAATAAAATAGAAATATTAAAACTAAGGGATAAATTAAAAATCCTCTAAATAAACTATGTGAACTATTCTAAACATGCAAATGATAAGAAAATAAATGTGTGAGATAATTACTAATAAATATGAGGTTAATTTCAACTTTAAAACAAGGTATAGTTTTGACACTATATTTATAAAATACAAAATAGAGTTGATATGATTGAGCTTGTACTATGAAAGTACGTTTTAAAATGAACTAGGTCGATAATGTTGATCTAGTTATTCTAGATAACACATAGAATTTGGTTGGTAGTGTCGATCCAGTTGAATGTGCAAGGGTAATTTTGAATATTACAAATTATGAAATAAAAATTAAAGATGGAAAATAAAGAAACATAGAATTAGAAAGGAACCTTGGTGGACCAAAGATGTCATGTATAATATTACTAGTATATAACATAGAATTATGATTAAAAAACTTGTAAACTAGGTTGATAGAGTTAATCAAGCTATACATGAACCTATTAGAAAGATATAAAACTATAAGTGGTCAATTGAGTCAACCTAGTAGGCTAAATTTGGTGTTTTAAAGGTTGAAAATCTATACTGGGTCAACTCGGTCAATCCATTTGTCTATTCCTACAACCTGTGCATAGAGATAAATAACTAGGTCAGCATAAATGATCCAAAATGTCAAAAATATATGATCAAAATAATGATCAAAATAAACTAAATAAATGAAAGAAAAAGTGAATAAATCCTACAAGGGTTAGTTCATGTCAGGTTTGCCATAATTTAATATGAAGGTGAGGCCAAGGTGAAAGCTAATACTTATAAAAGAGAAACAAAAATTAAAATGTGAAGATAATCTAACTAGTGGTGGGATAATATTCACGTTGGGTTCACTACAATGTATGCAATCAAAAATTCATCATGTTTATGAATTAATCTTAGATCAGGTAAGATAGATTATACCTATACTTTCGATTAGGGATACATTTGTATCACTTATCACAACACATCATGCTATGAAGGGTTCTAAAGATTACAGTCTAACACAATCACACAACAACCCTAATGGAGTCCTAAGGTTTAAAAATGTTTGCTCTTACTAATACAAAGAAAGAAAAATATAATCTAGTGCTCACCAAAGCTTGTGGCACAAAGTAGGGGTTAAAAATAATAAAATAAACAACTAAACTAAACATGTAATAGAAGATATATACTCATGTCAATGTATATGTAATCATAAATACATGGAGAGAAGAATACAAATTCATTATCTATCTACTCTTAGAAAGGAGAAATAAAGTTAGTAATACTTACTTTTGAATATGAATCTACCAATCCTTAATCTCTCCCTTGGCCAATGTGCTTCCCAAGAAATTATTTTGGTATGTAAGCATAACCAGGATAAATCAACTCTAGGATACATAGCTATCTAAGAATCTAAAAGACTTCACCATAAGATAAGATCCATATCTCCAATGAAATTATGGAACCATAAGATTTATTCCTCAAGAAGAATGGTAAATAATTATATGCTCTTTCTCACTTCTATCATAATTCTTCTTTTATGAAATGGTGGGAAATGACCTTGTATATATAGGATGATCTTTCCCTAAATCCCCTTAAAAACATCAAATGTACAAGGTTGACCCAGTTGATCCATTGTGTTTTCAAGGATAATTTACAAGGTTTGTGCTAGGTTGCCCAATACTCTAACAAACCAAGAAAGTAAAGCATACCCCTAAATTATACTGGGTCAGCCTAGTCGATGTAGTATAATCAACAGTCAAAAAGGATGTTAAGGCAAGAAAAGGAGGAATGGAAAGAGGAAAATACTAGAGGAGGTAGAATTGAGAAGAACAAGCTTAGGATAAATGGTTCTAGGAGATAAGTGTGTATATAACAAGTGGAAAATGGGACAATAATCTGATGAATCACCGATGGTCTACCCACCCCTTTTTTGGTGCACCATTTAAGACATGCACTAAGAGAGATTGAGACTCAACAAGTTCCTACAAGAAACAAAGTGTCAATAATCAATAAAAGTTTGAAAATATTATGTGTATACACTATATTCTATAATAATCATGAAATAATATAAATATTTTACATAATTTTCCTTTTTAGATAAGAATTTTATTTACATATAAGGGTTTTAATAAACCATATTTATTCCTTGAATTCTACATTACTCTTTTCTATCTCTATAGGATTCTATCAACTTACAAGAAATAAAAGACTACACATATATGAGCCTAATGACATCATAAGGTGTCTCCTCCTAGTTAGCCCCAAAGACCAAGAGTGACCTCCACCCACACAAAAATACATGGCTTACCCAAGGAAACAAAAGTTACTATAACTTTCTATTTGTATATGTATGCACTTGTCTTAGGATTTTACTTGGGGAGGTTATATAAACAACCATCAACCTCATTAATTTTAAATTTTCTATAATTTCTCATAAAATTCCAAATAAGAGGGTGAACCAACAAGTATCCTATACATGCTCCAAGTTCCTCTCTCAACCAGATCTTCAAAGAAATCTATATAAGAGCCTACATAGGTCCCACGGTTCTCTTTCAACCAAACAACTTCCCTACCGTAAGTACATCCTAGGATTTGTACATAATCACAACTAGAATTTTCCCTAACCCATAATTACAACCCACTTTCCATTTCACAAAGATTCACAATACTCACACAAGACACACACTTAAAAAAACTTCTCAAAATAGTAAAAAAGATATTAGGCTTATGACTTTTTTGCATTTGATTTGACCTTTAGCTCCTCCTTTTAGCTTCCAACCTTGTTTCCCTTCTTTAAAATTTTTATTAGAGTATATAATTCTAGATAAGATAAGTAAAATTATTCTCATATTGGAAGTTTCCTTGTTCACTCATTCAAATGAGGACACGTGTCTTATTTTGGGGTTGTATCTCTTACCCTTCCCAATTTGCCTAGAAGGATGAAATATTAACATTTTTACTCTCCAAAATGTTTCCTTGGATGACAAACCTATGGGAGCCTCTTCTAGGCAAATATAATGTTTTAAAAATAGGTATTTAAACTTTAAAATTTTATCTTCCCCAAAAATCTGAAAATTAAAATTAAAGAGTTAATCAATGTTTGATCAAGTGATTAGTTAGCACAATAATAATGTATGAACACATTAATAGATAGTTAAAATGTCCCTATATGTCATCCAAATTTAAGGATATAAAATAATCAACTCTAACACAATGGATAAAAACACACACATATATAACCACTAATGGGTGCACACACACGTGGCCAAACATCACTTAACATGGATTGTGATGGTGTGTGGATTAGAAATCAGCCACCTCTTAGCCTTCCTTTGCTTTCCATTTTCATTAGTTTAATATAAATGCATTACACATGCCAAATTATTTTGGTAATGATAATAACCATGATAATATACCACTAATAATAACATATTAAAGAATCGAGTATCAAAGCTCACTCGGTATAAAAATTGTGCTCCAAGCACAATAGTAATTTATTTTTTCTATTTTTATTTTCTTTTACCATTAAATAATAAGTGGTCTAAATATTCATCAAATATTATTACACATTATAATAATAAAATATCATATGATAATTAGTACCCCTAAGCCAATTAATCAATGATAATGAACAATCACGCACATTCCCATTTATAATTCATTTCTTATCAAATATCATATAAGTGTCATGAAATGAATCATAACATAATAATATAAAATTACCATATCAAAATCAACATGTGCATCATAAAATATATGAGATAATAAATCTATCATAATCCCTAATCAAGACTACATAACAATAAATCGTAACATAACAACATAACATGATCATATCCAAATCAACATGTCCATCATAGAATATGTTAGATAATCGATCAATCATAATCCCTTACCAACACAACATAATAATGAATCATAACATAACAACATAATTTGATCATATCAAAATTAACATGTCCATTATAGATTCTATTAGATAATCAATCCATCATAAGACCTAATCAACATAACATAATAATTGCTTATAAAATCGATAAAAAATAGTGGAGGCTAAAATCAACATGATATTGGGTCTCTTATCTCATTCCATAAGATAAATGAATCATAAACTTGTAAATAACTTTTTTCTCATTATGACGAGATATAAATATCTCTCATTTGATACTGATATTAAATAAAATAAACAATGATCACTGTTTCTTCCTCTAGTTTTTTCAAGTACATAATTTTTCTCTCTAAAAAATCTTAGAATCGATTATCCTCATAGATTAAGACAATACATGTATTACTCATTATATAAAATTTATAATAGACGCATTTCATTAATATATTATTTGAAAATAGAAAACTCTAATTTATATTTTATGAGTTGTGCATCCTACCAAAAGAGCATCGTAACCTCTCTAGTACCAATTTATGTGTTTTTTATCTACCAATTTATGAATAATGGTAGTGAAGTAATTATTACTCAATTTGTCTTTCTCATTACCTAAGAGTATTAATCAAAAGAATGATTCAAATAAATACCATATCTATAAGATAAACCAATTATTTTATATGAGGAAAAATTAGAGGGTTTATGAGTCACTATCCTTTTAGTGATGTCAATCTAACCAAAATATTTTCTTTGGTGAAATTATGAATAACCACTGAATTTTTGGGTCCCACTAGAATAACAACTACACATTTAATGAATTTATATGTCAATGTCAACAAATGAATATGATATGAAATTATTTGAGTATGCAAGGTTCCAATGAATTATAAACCCCACTAATGAAAAAATATTCAATGACCTCATGACATAGAGTTAAAGCTTTCAATTATGGTTTTTAGACAAAATACTAGAAAGATTCACATTTTGAAAGCCATTATTGTGCATCTTTGAATACGGTGTCTAATGGTATTGTATTTATAAAATATTTTATGGAATGATAATTAAAAATAAATGACCACCCCATGTTTGATTGTGGAATGATTTCTAATGGCCATTTTTATTGTTCTTTATCTACACACCTTAGAAAAGTTCCATTATTGCCCTTCTTAAACATAATTTCATCCCAAACTATATATGTTGATACTCTTAGATTAATTTCCATTTTTTTTTTTAATTTAGATGATGTGGTAATTAAGTATATAAGAATAAGTAGGTAATCTCGAGTAACATTCATCTTCTAAATCAATGAACACCATGACTGGAAAATTTTATATTCCATTCTCATCGAGATCCATTTGATTCAATTCTATTTCACTATCATATCCTTATGTAATTAGTTGAAAAATTACTTGCTTTATTAATAGACTTATCGGTTTAATATAAAAAATTTATTCATATGTACTTTTTCTATCCATATTTCATTCTTAGAACATGGTTCCTATCATGTCAAGATATCTTTGATGTTTGAAATTGGAGCCATTACCACCATATGAGAATTTATTAAATATAATATTAAGTTTTTTATAACACTATCCATAATATATGTATGTTTCACCTAAGATAATTTCTATGCTCACAATATTTCAGTCCAAAAATAATAAAAGTGACTCACTACATAATGCCTTATTCATTATTTTGTGCTATAGTGTTTTTTAGTGTGTACTTAGAGGAGTAAATGTATGCGATGAAGTCTATTTGAAAATCTAGGCAAACATGTGTTGGGCCATAGGTAATATATTTCTTGATTTATTCAAACATTATCTTTGATTATTTATTCCACTTGAAAATATAATTTCCTCTCATCATCTAATCAATATGTCATGTCAATTCATAAAACATAGGTTAAAATATTATAAATAAATTAATCTTGATGAAAAATGAACATGTAATAAATTTACTTGTAGGTAAAGATGAAAAATGAATTTCTTTAAATCTTTTAGAATCAATCTTGGTAATTCCCTAGACACCACATGCCTAAGTATTTTTCCTAATGTAACTATAAACATTCATAGGGTTTAAAGTGATACGATGAGCTATAAATCTTTTGAAAACCATTTAAAAATTTTCATAATAATATTATCTTCTTATATATAATGTTATGAGATTCTAAAAATAGATAACTATATCTTTATTCTTTAAATAAATAAAACTCAAATACATGGCTCTTTGAAAAGTATCTCCAATATTGATATTTCCAAAATGCATTATTTTATAATTGAATGTACCATATGGTGAAATTAACATTTTTAATTGATATTCTTGAACTACCTCACCTTTATTGTACTAAAAAAATCTATTTGGCATAGACATAATTTCAAATCCTATTACTACTTGTAGAATCTTATCCATTATCGACAAAGCATAGTTATATTTGAGTTAATATTGATTTAAATTTTTGAATTGCACACGCATTCAAAATTCTCCAATATCATTAAATACCAGCACTATATTTTAAATCCATGTGGAGTGTTGTATCATGAATATAATTCTTGAATCCAACATATTTTTTATATCTTTCTCTATAGTGTTAATAAGCTTGGGATTATAGAATCTCATATTTACTTGAAGGGATTCATAACATGTTTTATATCAATATTATTTTGTATATCTTCTAGGAAGAATGACTGTAGATAGTTTAAAACCAAAAAAAATATCTATGTATAATTTGTAGATGCGTACTTCCTTCATTCTTCCTTTGAGAAAAAAATATCAATATTCACATATTGTGTTTCCTACTCCATACATATGTTTACCTTTTTTTACTCTAAGGATCCCTATGTATATTTTTATATTATCTTCTTTATATACTGACCATGCATATTAAATCATGCATCTAGTGATACTAGACCTTTCAGTGATTTTTTCCCTTTGATTTGAATAACTATGTCCTCATTATTTGAATTCTACTTGGTGAAGACTAATTATTCTACTTTATTTATATCTAAATATTTTTTTTATAATATTCTATTAAAATTTATTAAGAATAGAAACATAATAACTTGTCTACATACTCCAAGAGAGTAATGTGTTTTTCATCATTATTGAATGCCTACTAGTGTTATATGGTTTTTGGAATACCTAGGTTTTATACTAATTCAATAGTATATTTATATATATCTATATTAAGATGATGAATAAACAAAGACACAGACTAGTCAAGTCATCAAGTAAAATTTTTTTTCCTCTTGGAACAACAACAATATTGAAGGCTTTATGTTTTAATGTAACTCTAAACATAATTTATGTAGTGATTTAATGTATTATTAATAACTTTATATGGGTTTCACACATGTTTATCTATTATTTTAATATATCCATATGCCAAAATATTATGGCTTCCCATTTCTTGTAGGAATTATAATCCTAATAAAAATGTTTCATATTTAGCTATGTTGTTAGTGGATTTGAATTGGACTCTATATGAAAAATGGAATCAATCATTTTGAGGATAAATTATAAATATCTTGGCCTCTCATCTTTCCATTTTGAAAATTCCATCAAAATATAACCTCGATACATAAATTTACATTTTATTCATTAATACATAGCATCTCCAATATTTTTTTGACATTATCATTATGTACTTGGGCCTATTTATTCATATAAAATATCTTCCCTAGGATCATTTTATTTTTTCACTAGATGTTTGGAATTAGGCTCTGTAATAAGTGTATCTTTAACTCTTGTAAATATAATAGTATCATAAGTCCATCCATATAAATTATGTCAACAAGAATTTTTTAAAATGTTATACTAAAGAGCATCCCATAGTTTAGATGAGTAGGTGACTTTAAGGTTTTCATCTTGATTATTTTATATAGAAAGCATACTAGAGCTACTTATTCATCTTTGATTTGTCTAATGAGAGGAAATTGTTTCTCTTACATAAAATAAAAATGTTTAAATGTACTTGTGTATGTCAAACCCAATGTATGTGCAACCTTAGATGACATTATATTATCTAAATATCTAGGATTAATGATGTAGTTATTTAGTTGAAATGCTATGATAGAAAAATAAACATAGACATGATCTAATTTCTTGCTACTCTGAATAGAATCAAACATATGAATCTGAGGAGTGTAACATGTATCTAATGTTGATTTAAAATGTGTTTAGTATTAAATTCATTGTCCTTCTCCTTCTATATTTTACTTGAGATATTCAACTTGTGTGATTCGTATCTTGGTTTTAATCATATGATCAATGATATCAAATGGTAGAGGAAAGTAATAATTAGGACCATCTTTATTCGAGGCTATATAAAGAGATGTAATATCTACCAATTTAGAAGTTAATTTTATTTAAAAATTGTAGGAAAAGTAATACCTCTATTGATTAGAAGATTAGGATTAGTAAGGATGACATATTCTTGAATGTTTTGTCTCACTCTTTTTAATCTATTTCATTAAATTTTCTTCAAGGCTTTAGTTTTTCATTTTAAGATATTTTAGAAATAAAAAATGAATTAATTTTCAAAGATTCAAATCTTTCATCATGTTTTTATTCATTGGGTTTAAATTATATATAAACCATACTAGACGAGGCATTGTACTCCTGAATTGAACTATAAAATGTACCAAAACACCTTTGAATGATATCTTAACCAAGTTGCATAATGGCAAACATATTAGATTATATACATATTTTAAAGTTTCATGATCATTAGTAACATGTAAGGTGTATTAATTTTTTATTTTTACATGTTATCATAATCATCATTAATTATTCACGAAGAGTAGATCAAAACTTATACAAAACATTTTACCTACATTAGGTAACTAACCTACTGAAAGGGTAGAGTTTTGAAAAAACTATAAATAATGAAATGAAACAAATAGATAAACATTTATTTTTAAAAATATACACTGTAAATAGCTCAAATTTCACTTTTGTAATGAATTTGGTGAGTTTATAAACTATTTGTGCATTTGTCAGGAAGTACTAGAGGTTAATGTGGTGGATTAAGACTTGCTATCAAAAATAGTGATATTTTATCTCAATGTGCTTGGTTATTTCATAAAAAATAGGATTCTTAACAAGTTTCAACAAACCTTGATTGTCAGAATGAAGAATAAGTTGATTCTCTTCACTAATGCCCATATCAACCAAAATGTAATGTAACCATATCACCTTGCACCTAGTTCCACCTATGGTATGATACTCTACCTCAATAGATGAGAGATCAACAACAATTTTATTCTTACTGATCCATGAGATCAGTCTAGATATGAGATGAAATATATATCCTCACATTGACTTTATATCATCAACATATCCACATAGTCTAAGTTATTGTATCCCTACAAGAAGAACTAAGTATTTTTCTTATATTCTAGACCATACTCAAGTGTACCTTAGACATACCTCAAAACATGGTTTGCTACAATGCAGTGATATTTATTTGAATCTTACATGAATCTAGAGAGATATCTTACAAAACAACATCTCTCTGGTCTAGTGTAGGTTAAGTAGATGAGACTCCAATTGTAGATATTTACATCCACTTGAGGTGAGTCCTAGAATCAAGAGTGTTATAAAAATTGATCCATTGGTGTTGAAACATGTTTACAATATGATATTCTATACTTTTCTAGAAATATCTTGGCATATTTTATTTGGGAGATAAAAATGTGATTCTTTTTCTACCATATATCCAACCCAAGACAATAATGGAGTAGCCCAAAATTAGTCATGTCAAAGGATATTTTGAGGTCATTATTCATAATATCAACCTTGTCTTTGAAACTTATAGTGATCACAAGATCGTCTACATATAAAATAAGAATGACACTTTTTATTCCTACCTTCTTTATATACAAGTTGGAATTTGATGGGCTATGGGTAAAACCATACTATAAAAGGAGATCATCTTTCTTGATGTCTTGTGCCCTAATAGATTGTTTCAGTCAATACAGTTATTTGATGAGATGGTATACATTTTTAGGGTCCTTTCCATAAATAAAACCTTCTTTTTGGGTCATGTATATTTCTTCTTTGAGATCACCATTTAAGAAAGCACTCTTGACGTGCATCTACTAAAGTTTCCATCCATCATGTGCTACTAGTGCATAATCAAATCTGATAGTCTTGATCTTTATAGTGGGTGAAAAGGTCTCTTCATATTCAATGACTTATTTCTAGTCATTTAAATTTGATAAAAGTCATTATTTGTTCTTATCGATGGATCGATCTACCTTATATTTATTTTTGAAAAAACATTTTTAGCCTATGGGTTTCTTTCTTGTAGGTAGAAAGGCAAGTTCCCAAGTTTGATTTTTCATGAGTTAGTCATACTCAACATCCATTACTTTCTTTGACTAAGATTGAATTATTGCTTCTCAAACATTATTAGGTTCAAATCTATAAACAACTATACTCATAAGTGATAAATTTACCTCATTTATTTCTAACTCCTCATTCTGACTTCAGATGAAGTATTCAAGGTAGATTGCACATGGGATTCTTCGGTGTTACTTCATACCCACTTTGGATGGGAACTCTATTGATGATATGAAGAACTTATTTTCTAATGTGAAGTACTATTTGGTGTATTTTTTAATTATCCAATATCAATATACAACTCCCCTTTTAGCTCATCTTCTTGATGAGAAGTATCCTCATCATATGAATCAAAGAATAATTAGTGAGATGTGGTTGGTGTTGATTCTAATTTCTATAGCACTGACTCAAAGGATGACTTGTCACAAAACACATCTCTACATTCATAGATTTTCTTCATCTTAAGATCCTTGAGATGGTATAATTAGGGGGTTGTGTTATATCCCAATAGGATATAAGAGAGTATTTTTGACTTGAGATTCTTCCTCTTTTGAGCTAGGACATGTGTATATGTTGTGCAACCAAACACTCATATATAAGAAATTGATGTCTTTTTTACTACTTCATACCTCTTTTAGAGTTTTTCCCTATAAAATATTTATAGGTTCCCTATTGAGAAGATAAACAATTTTTATAATTAATTCTACTTGATATCATTTCTCTATCTTTACTTTTGATAGAATGTAGAAAGACATTTATATTATTGTCCAATTACATCACTTATGCCATTCTTCTAGGGCATGTAGCGAGTATTCAAATTCTATTTGATGCTTTATTGGTTTAAGAATGCCAAGAACTTCTTTGTTGTGAATTCCTCCTATTGATCAAAGTGGAGGTGCAGAAGAGGTTATCTAGTCTTCTTCACAAATTAATAATAGAATACCTAGAGATTATGAAGGGCCTTACTCATCTTCTTTAAAAAAATCCATGTCTTCTGAGAGTAATCATCCATGAATATTTGGAAGTACATGTATCCCAAATATGAAGTAGGTAATAGTATATTTAGATCAGTATGAACAACCTCTAAATGTTTCATGGCATGAAAGGAGCCTGCCTTGAGTGGATCCCTATAGTGTTTAACTACAATATATCTAGGTCAAACAAGAAAGGAACTAAACAATTTAGGAATTCCATGTACCATCTTTTTTGAACTTAGCTAGTATAAAGATCCAATAGATAGGTGACCATAATGATAGTGTTAGAAAGTAGTAGATTCTACCATAGAGGTTGATAGAGCTACTATAGAAGATGAAATAACATCTAAAGAAAATAATTTATCTTTTGAAAATGATTTATAAAGAAACATACCTTTTCATGAGATCAAATAGGATTTGATGCCATTATCAACAAGAAACTCCAGCTTCAGATGATGACTAAAAATTTAACTGATTGATAATAGGTTAGATGTCAATCTAGGAACATTTAGTACCTTTGAGAGTGTACATTTTTGTGCTTTAAGAGGAATGGTGACTTGGCGTATTCCTTTTGTAACATATTATTTATCATCAATGATCCTAACCTAGTCTCTAGTGGTTTGGTCTATCAACAAATAAAACAACTTCCTGTCACCTGACATATGTTTAATAGCACCTGAGTCTATCAACTAGGTATTCCTCATGGATTTTGAGGTATGGGAGACTAGCACTAAGTTATTATGTACGCTATAATTCTCTTATTTAGGTGTCTTCTCATAAGATACATCATCTTGTTGAGCTATGAGATGTCCCTTATACTACTAACAATGGGGGATGTCCTTTTAGTTTTGATAATCATTATACCCTGATGTGCTTTATTTACAAGAAGACCCTTGTTTCATGCCATTATACCAACATTTATATATGTTACAAGTGTTGGTTTGATAGATGTGACACCATCTCTTTAACTTTTGTGATTTTAGATCATGTTAAGAATGTTATTTTTGATGTTTATATGGTTGTTTCTCTAGAGGTCCCTTATGAGACTTCTAACCTCATTACTACTTAGGGATATGATCTTTGTCTTGAAACTCATCCTAGATTGAGTTGATGGATTTTTCTTGCTCTAACAGGTTTACAAGTTCTTTGAATGACACTGTCTATTTGAAGACATTCAACATCGTGATGAAAACTATGAACTGGGAAGGACGATCCCTCAAGGTGATATAGATCAATATTTTATCATCTACCATCTCACTAAGTGTTAACAATTTTTTTATTAGCTCAGCAACCCAATGTAAGAATTCCTCAACTTTCTCATCAGACTCCATAGAGTGTGTGAAGTCTCAATTATAGATGAAGGATTTTAGTCTTATTTTTCACCTCATATATGGTTTCTAATTTATCCCACATTGTTTGTGCTCTATCTACATCCCTAACATGAAATTGTACATCATAAGTGATGCTTAACATAATCAACATCAATGTTTTAGCACTAGCTATTTCATATTTTGTGAGTGCATCAGGATTAGTAAGAACTTGTACAATCCCTATCATGACGCACCATAGTCCTTCAAACTGAAGGATGGTGCACATCTTTATTTTCTAGGTGACATAGTTTAGTACTTTAAGATGTTGGACATCAGAGAAGCAATTTTGGAGAAGACATTGTGAAGAAAAAAAAAATTATTTCATTGCTATGAAAGAGAATTACAAGTGTTTTTACTCACTAGTGGGAAAATTGAGCTTGGAGATAAGATTGATAATTATGTGCTAAGAGACAGGGATGCTTCCTATGGTGATCAACCTCATCTTCATAGTCTATGTCATTTTTGACTTGAAGTTCTACTCATATTCTCCTTGGTTGGTAGCATATGTTGAATAGGAAATATTCTAAAAGTCCCTTTCAGATTAGCTTATCAAACTAAAGGTTTCCATAGTCATAGAGGGCTTCTAGCAAGGTAATTTAGAAACTAAAGCTCTCCTTAGTGACATAAAGGTTTTTTATGGTCTATAAGTCTCCTTTGTGGCTTTCAACTATTCCAACATTATCCTTCACATTAGACATATGCAATGGTCTCACTCATGTCTTAGCTCTATGGGATCTTTCAATTTCTTTATTTTTCATCTTCGAGTCGTGACTCTATTTAGGATCAGATGCTCTAAAATATTTTCAATTGCCTCCACCATCAATTATTCTACCATGATCTTGTCCATCTTTGGGTGGACCCCACAACAAGAATGACCTCACTTATTTTAATTATGTCTAACTTATCATCTCTTAGGCACTTTCACTATGTTTGTTACATATGTGTACACCCCAAGCAATTTTTATACCATGCATTGATCAAAAATACATGCTATGAGCTTCCTCAATTTAGATAGTTTCTATCTTTATGTCATTGATACTACACTTTTCCAATGATTTCCATGCTTACACCATTTACCCAATAGTTTGTAGGCTTGTCTAGCTCTAACTACTACATAGTTACATCAATATTTCATACTGGTCTCAATGGACTCTTATTTTGTATGCTACCATGCATTGGTTAGTATGGATTTAAAATACTCATTCCTCTTATCTTTCTCCACACATTAACTACACCAATCTCTTTTACTATACCTTCAAGTTGTACCTCTTTGTCTACACATTTTTCTCTCGGTAAGCATTGACCTTTGCTTTTCCAGCTTTGACTAGGTGATTGGGTGATTTGATACTAGGTTGTTATCACAATCACCTTTAATTATTCATGAAGAGTAGATTAGGATTTATAAAAAATAGTTTACTTGAGTTAGGTAACTAAACTATTGAAATGGAGGAGTCTAGAAGAACCTAAAAATAATGAAATAAAGTAAACTGATAAACATCTATATTTACACCATAGGAAATAACTGAATAGTTTTTATTTGTGTTGGAAGTTGGTGACACATTATTCTGACCATTCAAAAGAGATATCATTTTACATGTTATATAAAATTACTTGAACCAACAAATTTGCATAAGTGGCTAAAATCACTCAACGACCATTCACGCTTTTTCATAAACTTATTTAATTTTAATGGGAATGAGTTTTTTATAAACTTTGTTCTACTCTTACTCAATCCCTTCATACAAATTTATCATCTCATCAATTATATATTTTAGGTCATCTATAAAAAATCCTAAACCTAGGCTTCAAAAGTCTTTCCGTAACGATTATACAAGTTCATAGTTGATGTTGATTCTTTAATAATGATAGGATTTTGATTTGGGTCATATATTTGAGGAATTTCATAGGCCTATATTGGGTTTAAAAAGTAATTTGAATAACATTATAACTATGATATCTTATATTTTAACTACTCCTTAGTTAGTTCATCTTAGTTTTATCCTTCACCTACTATATATATATATTGTCGCTATGGTTATGTATATTACTTTCCTTAGCGAGCATTCCCAGTGATAATATTTTTAGAGCAGAGTAATACATCATAATATCTTCTTAACTTTTATCTACATTTGAATTGTAAATATCAATCAATTAAACTCTGAATAGATCATTTATTAGACTTGAATTAGTTATATAGTTATTTGGTGGAGTAATGACCAAGTTGGACACTACATCAAAATTAGGAAAATATTCTTCAAAAAATATTTTCTTCTTCCCCCAAAATAGTGGCATTTTCGAAAAGTTGTGCCACTAAGTCACCATTTGTGTATAAAAATCATTATAAATGGATGGTGGTGAATGCTAACTTGATGGCATTGAATTTGGTAGAGGGATATGTTTGGGAGAGGATGAAGGAAGAGAGGATTTTCATTCCTGAGTTATAGGATTTAGAACAACACTAACAAGTACATGTTGGCTTAATCTTTAACTATAGAAGATGTATTCTTTTGTGGTGTTATTAATAGACAAATATAAATCAACACCAAGGGAAGAATATGATATTAATTTGACAAAATGTATTTCTAAAATTACATAAATATATCAGATCATTCTCCACATGTCATTACTAGATACTAAGGTTTATTTGGGTTCTCTTTGTATCTATCACCTAGTACAAAGATTAATTAGTCAAGTATGGTACCATTGCCATTTGTACAAGTTCATTTTATATTTGATGTGGGAGCCAACATTAATGGGGTTGAGGCTTTAAGTATTATCGAGTCACCAACTCTATTGAATCAGGAAATACTATAATTAAATAATTTCATTGATCTTTCCAATACTATATTAGTTAGAATTTTCATATATATCAATTCCCACACATACCAAATTATTGTTGGCAAAGGTGAGATCATGATATTATAATGTGTAATAAGGGTAAAAAAACTCTATCCTATGATTTATCTTTTCTTGTAGTAACCAAGTATCATTGAAGGCTCTTATATGGATCAAATTTAATTGAAACTAATCTCAACCTATCACTTCATATTCATATGTGAGATCAATGTAATAGTTTTTTATATGTGTTTTTTGAATGTATGAGGAACTAATTTTGATGTGATATTTTACATATCTTTTGATATCAAAAGAATCATTACTTAATCGAGGATGCATTTTGAATTTTCAAATTGAGGATTCAATGTTTTAAGCATCTATGGATATATTTAAGGTGTAGTGACCAAGGGTGTTTGGAAACGTAACACCTAACACATCATTTTTACATGCATCATTTTTTAACTTCCAAAATTTACTTGTACAACTCAATCAATAATATTGTATTGTTTGTAAAAATTGGAAGTATCAAGGGATAGGTTTCAAATCCTCCAAATTTGATATAGGATAATTTTTTAAAATAAATGAATTTTTGCAAATTGTTGTATGATATTTATTGATTTATATGAAATTGTTTAGCCCCAATGTTCATCTAGTGGTTATATAAATATCATTGTGAAGGTATCCTTAACCTATAGATAATGTTTATTACTTTTTTCCTAGGTCAATTAAAAATAAAATCTATGAATTTTAGTTTCCAAATAATGTATTGGCTAAATGAGTGAGTCTTGGATAGACTCTTTAAACTTCTAATAAGTACACCAATTAATATTTCATGTAGAAATATCTTGTTATTTCCACTTTGGTAAGGTACTAATGGAGGACATCACTTATGATATCAACCCAATCTATATGTTGTTCTCCACCACATATGATGCTCATATAAATTAACATCCACTAATTAAATTCTTTGGTAGTATTATTACTTACCACCTTATTTAAGAGAGTAACTATATTCAACAACTCCTCTTTGAATTTGGCTCTATATAATTTATTTTTGAGCATAAAAATACCTCTTTTATTATGTTTGAACCACTTATTATTAATGGTATATTGAGGTGCTTCTTCAGGTTCTTGTCCCATAAATATTATCTAATATTTACGCTCAATCTTGCATAATTATCATGTGTGGGCATTGTCATGGTCATGTTCATGGTAATGTTATCTATATCCAACATAAAGGAACCTCCTTGGTTTATGGGTCATAGTGTGTAACGTATAGCAACATAGCTTATAAACAATAAAAATATATCAAAAAACTAAATGACTCGAGTTGACTATTTTTTGAAATAAGAGTAGAAACATGGGTTATATTTTATACATTCTTCTTATTATATAACTCTCCCAAGTCTAAATTCCTGCCCTATGAGTCCCTTATTTTAGGAATACTATTTTGAAGCATTAACATGGGTTCATAACCCATGTAGTTGAAATTAATTTTCACTAATTCAGAAAGCTACCTCAATAATAATCCACAAATTCCCATGGAAATACAAATGCAGGATATTTGAAAATTTATATCTCTAAGAATTAAGATATTGTATAGACATAATTTTATATTCAATATTTGGAAGTATCTCCTTATACTCTCTATGGAAAGTTTGAAATCAAACATATCTTAAAATTTAAATAATTACTCAAAAGGCACCTTTACATATCCTTATATTCAATATTATTATATTTTAAAATTTATGTCTCTGAGAATTAGGATATTTGGTAGAGACAAATTTATATTCAATATTTTATAAAATATCCATATTCTCTTTGTGAAATGTTTGAAACCAAACATTTCTTAAAATTTCAAGAATGACTTAGAAGTCATGTTTACTTTTACTAGATATTTTAATCTCTTTGACCATAATTTGAAAATTTATGATTCTATGAATTAGGATATTTGGTAGATTCAAATTTATATAAAATATTGTATAGAATATCATTATGTTAAATATTAGAGAACTAAAAATTTATGTATTTATAAATTAGGATATTTGGTATAGATAAATTTATATTCAATATTTGAAAAAATCTCCTTATACTCTTTACAGAATGTTTAAAACTGAACGTTTCTTAAAATTCAAATAATGTCTCAAAGACACCTTTACTTTTACTTGACATCTTGAATCTCTTTTAAGCTAGGATGATAGACTTAACTAAAAATAGCTATTATTTACCAATATAAAACCTAGTATGTATGGACAATAGTTTACATTATGAAATTTTTACATTATGGGGTGTTAGGTCTTGGTGGGTAACACAACAATAAAGGAACAAACCACATGGTGGGCATAAAAACTATTAGTAAAAAATTCAAAAATACATATATCAATGTTTAGAAACATTGAAGGTGAAAAATTACATCTTTATTTGAAGTGGAGGTTACTTTATTTTAGAACATAAAATGAAATAAACTATTCACAATATTTAAAACTAAGTTTTGGTATTGAATTACAATGCTTTCTACCAGTAAAATAAAAATATAAAATAAGGAAGACAAACAATCATACATGGAAAATAAAATGCAAATATTTTATTACGCATAAAATATGAAATGTAATTGTAGATTGATAAATTGAAATTTTATAAAAGTTTTTCTTTAGTATTGAAGGCCATGTGATAATCATAATAATAACATATCTTCAAAAAAAATACAATTCAATTTTTTGTAATCCTATTTATATTTCCAACAAAAGAGTGAACACAAAGTTTTATTCCTATTCCTTTCAATAAAAAATACAATTAAAATAAATTAGTCCATGTACAAATGATATTTATCTTATTTATGGATGTATGAGGGAATAGAAAAAAGTCTTCATATTCCTATTTTTTTGATATTCTATTTTGTTAATTTTACATTAAAAAATAATATTTTACAAAAATAGACAGAGAAAAAAATAAAGAAGACATGGAATACACTCTAAGATGTTTTCCTAGAAGAATCATATTTTTTTGATGGATATAGTAAGGAAGTGACTAGTCAACTATAAAATTTCCTTTTATTGTATATTGTTTTGATAATATTAATTTAATAACTACATCTGAAGTTGAATTTAATTTGGGAAACACTATGCTGTAGCATACAATCTATTTATAAAATTTTAACATCATCGTATTTGTGAATTTAATCAAATTGGCCAGCTGAGAGTTCAAATCATCAAAAGAGGTGTGAATTTCAATGAGCACATTCATGGATGTAACATTGAATAAAAATTATTTAAATAGTTTCTCCTTAACCTATTTCAATATATATTGTCTTTCCTTTACATGTATTTACTATAACTGCTTTATTTGAGCAAGTCATAATGCAAACTCCCTACATTTGAAAAAAAATCAATCTTATTGTCTCATCTAAACTGATACTTTATCTTCAAATCCACAATGGATTTATTCAATACATTTATCTTATCATAACTACTCTTTCCAATAAGTCATAAGAGATATCAGTTTCTCTTTTATCAAAAATGTATCTTTGACTCCAATCTCTACATCATTGGTTATCATTTAGTCAATATCCTTTTTCAACATCCCTATAGAATTAGTTCCTTTTGATGTAATTTATTCTTTTAATCTAGCTTGTTCTATTTTGACTCAAACCTTTCGTATAATTTTATCATTTTTTCAATATATGTTGGGCCATATCAAAATAATAACTCAAGCAAAGTTTTAATGATATTTCCATAACTATTATATCTATTTATAGTTTATATTGCTTTTCAACTAATCCTATGAACTTTAGTTGGGGCACCCACATGAGGAATTATCTGGGCCTCTAGGAGGATCAAGTTTTTATTAACATGCTGATGAACATATATGATCCTTCAACTATTCCTTAGTTCACCTTGTTTGAACTTATTGACCATTCTCTTTATTCACTATTGAAGTTTATGTCCATCACTTTCCTGAGTGGCCCTACCCAATGATGCTCTTTTTATAATATAATAATACATCATCATCTCTTCTTTATTTTAATCTACATCTAGGTCATCAATCTAAATAATTGAACACTAAATAAGTTAAATTGTATTCATTAAATGGAAAAGAGAAGTAGTTTTTTTTTTTTAGGTATACATATAGATTCAAATTTGGGATAAGGATGTTAAGTAAATATGTGGAACAATAATTAAAAAAAGGAGATAAATATCAAATCCCTATGTGAATGTCTTATTTCTATGTTTGAAAATAATAATTATTAAATATTATTTTTTCATACATATGTATTATTCTACAATCAAATTAATAAGGTTAGTTGTAATGCATTTTTCTATATTATACCTAGATGTAAAAAATAAAAATATTAGGAGATTCACAACTTTACTTAAAATTCTTTACCTTTTATAAATTATTTTTATCATTTTTACACATTCCATTATTATCTCTTTTAAATATTATCATTTTATATCTTGGTTCACTTTCATTTACTTCATTTAACTCATGTTTCCTAACAGTAAGTTTTTACAACTTTAGTGGGGTGGGAAATCACTACAAGTTAATACATTATGTATTTACCATGTCATAGTAATTAACATGTCTTAAGGATCACTAAAATATGGCATACCATAGTTTGGTAGACTGGAAATGATATCACATATCTCCTATTGTGTCGCTATTACTTAGTAAAGAGAATACAAAGGCAAGGAGCACCATACCCTTAAATTATAAACAAGCATCTACATATCATATCATGGTAGGTAAATAGAGAAATATGACCAATGGGTAACACATATGTTCATATTTCATTTTGGGAAGCCTATTGTAAAATTATATTGACAAAGAGAAAAAAAATAGTTGACGTAATACAAATGATGCTTGTATTGATTATGGATCTAGTTATAAGCTTTAGAGAATAATCCCTAAAGAGCATTACCTAGGGCTTGCTAAGTACAATTTTTTTTCAAGAAACAACAGAAAGCTCTCTATATTTTAAAAAATGTTGTATATTAAGATATATATTTCATATATATTATATGAATACTAGGCAGTTGTGGATAATCAACACTTCTCTTTGGTTATAGTATAATAAGATATTATAAAAACATCCAATATAGATGACATGTCCATATTTCTATAGTTTTTTACAGCATGTGAGATAAGATACCAAAAAAATTGATGGTTGATCGATGTAACATGCACAGATGATAATGTCTTCTATAAATATTATCTTCAACTAGTAGTGATGTGGTGGGATACAGAACATCATAAACATCCTCTGAACCATTGTTAAGGAGAATCACAAGCTTGTCATACTCCCTATTCAAAAGTGATGCAAAAGAGGTAGTTCCACCATGGCCATGCTATAGTTCACTCAGTTCTTTTTTTAGACTATTATTGTAGATTTAGTTTGCATGAACAAATTTTTGTGGAGCTGAATTTAGATAGTTAGTTAATTTTTAGTTAATATATTTTTATGAAATTAAATCCTTAAAAAATCTATAGTTAACTTTAGTTGATATTACATGCAAATTGTTATTTAGATAAATTTAGCATATTTTATTTATTAATTAGAAAAACATGTTCACATGAGATTATATTAATACATTGTAATTGATCTTTATTTTCAAGGAGAAGAGAATGATTCAAATAATTTGAAGAAGTACTTTTATTTTGGAAATTCTTATTTCTTCTATATTTCTTGAGGATTTCTTCTCTATTATGAATATTCCATATATTTGGTTGTGAGTTTATTTTTATATATTAAACTTCAATTAGTAATAGAGTAGGTATTTTATTTTGGGATCAAGATTTCATGTTTGGAATTTTTCCAAAAGTTTATCATGTCAAATTTTAACTCCTTTCCCATTCCATAATTTGAATGAAATGAGTACGATTATTAGTGCATCAAAATGATGAATATTTTGATAGGAAATGATCTGTTGGAGATTATTGAATCAGGGTATGTAGAGCAAGTCGATTAGAATGCCCTCACTACCAATGATAAAACAACTAAGAAGGAGGCTAAGAAGAATATTATGAAGATTTGTTTCATATTCAAATAGATCTAGATAAGAGCCTATTTCTAAGAAGTGTATGAGCAAAGATAGTTGAGGATGCTTGGAAGACTCTAAAAGAAGCTTACCAAGGTAGTGATCAAGTCAAAGTTGTCAAGTTATAGAAATTGAAGAGAGAATTTGAGAATTTGAATATGCAAAAGATGAAAGTGTGAGTACCTACTATGTTAGAGTAAAAGTTGTGGTCAATAAGATGTATACACTTGGTGAAATTGTGAACAATGAGGTTCTGATCAAAAACATGTTGAGAGCTCTCACACCAATGTGGAACCATGTTTCCATAATCATAGAAGAAATAAAGAATTTGTATACCCTTCAATAATAAGTGGGGTGAAGCTACCTCAAATATTAGTCCACATTCTAATAATAACATATCATATAATCATTAGTACCCCTGAGCCAATTAATCAATGATAATGAACAATCATGCACATTCCCATTTATAATTCATTTCTTATCCTATATGATATAAGTGTCGTGAAATGAATCATAACATAATAATATAAAATTATCATATCCAAATCAACATGTCCATCATAAAATATATGAGATAATCAATCTATCATAATCCCTAATCAACACTATATAACAATCGTAACATAACAACATAACATGATCATATCCAAATCAACATGTCCATCATAGAATATGTTAGATAACCAATCCATCATAATCCCTTAACAACACAGCATAATAATGAATCATAACATAAATACATAATGTGATCATATTAAAATTAATAGGTCCAATATATAATATATTAGATAATATATCCATCATAAGACCTAATCAACATGGCATAAACATTACTACATATAAAATGGATGTAAAGTAGTGGAGGATAAAATCAACATGATATTGGGTCTCTCATCTTATTCCATAAGATGAATGAATTATAAACTTGTAAATAACATTTTTTTTCATTATGATGAGATATAAATATATTCCATTTGATAATGAGATTAAATAAAATAAACAATGATCACTATTTCTTCCTCTAGTTTTGTCAATTACATAATTTTTCTCTCTAATGAATATTGGAATAGATTATCCTCATAGCTTAAGAGAATGCATGTATTACTCATTATATAAAACTTATAATAGATGCATTTCATTCATAAATTATTTAAAATAAAGAAAACTCCAAAATTATCTTTTATGAGTTATGCATCCTACCAAAAGAGCATCAAAAACTCTCTAGCACCAATTTATTTGTTTTTCATTGATCAATTTGTGAATAATGGTACTGAAGTAATTATTACTCAATTTGTCTTTCTCATTACCTAAGGGTATTAATAAAAAGAGTGATTCAAATAAATACCATATATATAATATAAACCAATCAGCTTATATGAGGAAAATTGAGAGTGTTTATGAGTCACAATCCTGTTAATAAAGTCAATCTAACCAAAATATTTTCTTTGGTAAAATTATGAATAACCATTGAATTTTTGGGTCCCACTAGAATAATAATTACCCATTTCATGAATTTATCTGTCAATGTCAACAAATGAATATGATATGAAATTATTTCAGTATTCAAGGTTCAAATCAATCATAAACCGCACTTATAAAAAATTATTCAATGACTTCATGACATAATGTTAAATATTTCAAATTATGGTTTCAAAACAAAATGTTAGAAAGATTCACATTTTGAAACCCATTCTTGTGCATCTTTAAATAAGGTGTCCAATAGTATTGTATTTATAAAATATTTTATGGAATGATAAGAAAAAATAAATAACCACCCCATGTTTTATTGTGGAATGATTTATAGTAGCCCTTTTTATTGCTCTTTACCTACACACCTCAGAAAAGTTCCATTAATGCCTTTCTTAAACATAGTGTTATCCCAAACTATATATGTTGACACTCTTAGATTAATTTACATTTGTTTTCAAATTTAAGGAGGTGGTTATCAGAGGATTCACCAAAGAGGATGCATGAGTCATGGTTGCATGAGATGAAGCAAGTGAATACCAAAAAATGCTAAAGTAAATGAAATTAAACAAGAGACACTTGCATAGAAAATTTGGAGAAAAGCCAATATTCCATTAACATGAGATGGCCAAAATGAAGTATACATATAGGAGAGATAGTAAGTAACTCCTCAACAAATTGTGGTCAAAGCACCCCAAGAATAGACTTTAACTCCTCCACAAAAGGTGGTCAAATCACCCCAAGAATAGACTATAACTCCTTCATGAAAGGTGGTGACAAGGTGCTAAGAATAGAGAAATTTACACCCATACCCAGAATAACCAATCAAATGAATTACTTATGACATTCTTATGACACCTATGACACATCTATGACACACATCTCCACATAAGCTAGCCTATCCCATGAATGTAGGAAAACTATATTAATGCACAAATATATAATATTCCCTAATTAAATAATAGAGAAATATAAAAACCTACACTAACACCCCCCCCATAAGTGTAGCTTATGTGGGTAGTGTGGAAATATAAAATAGATCCTGACAACTAGGCCTGATGAGGAACCCATGTACAAATGCAATCTCCCATAAGATACAAAAAAGGAGAAAACTCATAGGAAAAAACTCCCCCCCAAAAGAGAGACATAAAATAAATGAAGAGGCTAGTGGGCCCCCCTGAAGATGATGCTATTGCAGATGTGGACTACATCCCAAGAAGAGCTCGTAGATGAATGAACTTGCTCTCGATGAAAGGTTTGGTGAAGATGTCTGCAACCTGCTTCGAAGACTAGAAAAATATCAAGTTAATGACCTAACTATGAATAAGCTCTCAAATGAAATGCATGTGAATCTCGATGTGCTTGGTCCACTGGTGCTGAACTAGACTGCTACAAATCTAAATGGTACTCTGGTTGTCACAATAAATGATGGTGGGCTGTCTGATAGGAATGCCAAACACAAAAAGTATCCATTAAAGCCAAATAGCCTTAGTAGCTACATTAACAGCTCCCCTATACTTTGCCTATATGGATGATATAGCAATAGCATTTTGCTTCTTGCTAGACCAACTGATAGGACCAAAACCTAGAGAGAAATTGTAAACAAAAGTGGACTTGCGAGTGTGTGAATCACCAGCCCAGTCTGAATCTATATATCTAACCAAGCCAATCTCTATGTTAAATCTATAATGAATCCCATATATATGTGAACCCTATATGTAATTCAAGATCCTCTTAGATGCTTTCTAATGCAGCTCATGAGGTTTTTTCATAAATCTAAAGACAAGTCCCATTGTATATGATATGTTGGGCCTGGTATGAGTCAAGTAGATGAGACTGCCAATAAGTTGTCGATACCAAGTGGCATCAACCAATAATGAAGAATAGTCAGCCTCAAGCTTGACTCCTGATAGAAAGGGAGTCAGAGATGGCTTACAATCAGCCATGTGAAACTGAGACAATAAATGAAGAGCATACTTAGGTTGTGTAAGAGAAATCCTTGAATCTGACTGTGAGATCTCGATGCCAAATAAGTAGTACAACAAACCCAAGTCTATCATGTCAAATATATCTTGGAGAGATGCCTTCACCACTGCAAAAGCTGATGAAGAACTCTTGGTGATCAAAAGGTCATCAACATAAAGAACCAGAATTAAGAGCGAGTCATCTTACCACAAAAAGTAGACATTAAGATCAAAATGGCACCTAGTGAAAACCACTATGAGAAGGAAGGAATCCATCTTGGCATACCATGCCTGAGGGGCCTATTTGAGGCCATAGATAGATTTTCTAATTCTACATACTAAGGAAGAATCTTGAACAAATCCTGGTAGTTGTTCCATGTAGATCTCCTCCTCTAGGTCTCCATGATGAAAGAAACTCTTCACATCTATCTAGTGCACATCCCAACCATGTACTATGGCAATAGCTAAGGTGAGTTAGATAGAAGTCATCTTTGCAATGGGTGCAAAGGTCTCTGAGTAGTCAATGCCTACAACCTATGAGAAACCCTTGGCAACCAATCACACCTTGTACTTATCAACTGACCCATCTACTGTAAACTTGGTCCGATATATCCACCTACATCAAACCATCTTCCTTCCCTTAGGAAGTGAAGTCAAATCCCAAGTGTGATTTTTGATTAAGGAAGAATATTCTTCCTGCATAGCACTATCCCATTTAGGTACCCCTGATGCCTCTCAAAAAGTCTGTGGATCTAAAACTGAAGCAAAGAAGGCATGTGGATCTCTCTAAAAATCCCCCCTAATTCATCTATCATCTATATAATCTCCTGCCCAAGTGCCAGCACTCTCAAGTGTTTGTCTAGACCAAAGTGGCCCAAAAGTGGGTGAGTCAGGTGCTAACTCCTCATCCTCTAACTGACTAAAGGTGGATGACCCTACATCACTGTCCTCACTGTCAAAACTTGAAGAAGAAGAAGATGTATGTGGCTCAATAACCTATTATGGCTGATCTGAATATGATGAGGAATGATCATGAGAAGTATATCTGATGAGGGAGAAGAACTACCAAGTGTTGAGTCTCTAGGACTCTCCTAAAATTGGACACTTCTCTCAATGAACAACTCATGAGGGGTTAGATCTAGAAGGCAATTCCCCTTAATACCATTCAAATATCTTACAAAGATGCAAGGCTTGGACTGATGTTCCATAGCTTTGCATTTATTCTTAGGTATGTGGGCCATGGCTGGGGATCCAAAAACCCTAAGGTGCTCAACATCATGTTTCCTTTTATGCCAAGCTTCAAATGGTGTTATCCCTTTTAAAGCCTTGTGAGGAACCCTATTTTGAATGTAGCAAGCACAATTGATGGATTTGACCCAGTACGGTGGTGCTAAGGAATTGGAGTGAATCATATAGCTACTAATCTCTTTCAAGAACATATTTTGGCATTCTACAACCCCATTCTATGAAGGAATATAAGTGACTATGTGCTGCAAATCACTCCCCTCTGTGGTGTAAAACTACTCAAACTTATTGCTGACATACTCCCCTCCATTATCAATTTGAATAACTTTGATGGATTTCTCACTTTGTTTCTAAATAAGAGCCTTGAAGTCTAGAAAATTTTCAAACACTTTAGACTTTTGTTTGAGAGAATATATCCAAGTGTACCTAGAGAAATCATCAATAAAAGTGAGGATGTACTTGGCCCTTATGAAAGATGGTTTGGGAAAGGGCCCTGATACATCATTGTGGACTAATTCCAAAGGTTGTGAAGCCCTCTAAGATTTTCCTTTGTCAAATTTTGCTTCGAGATGCTTCCCAAGGGAGCACCCCTCACAAAGTCATTTTGAGAATTGGACACAAGACAAGCCAATGACCATGTCATTTTTGAAAAGTTGTTCAAGGTAGTAGTACTTAAGATGGCCAAACTGCTCATGCCATAATTTGCTAACTTCATCTGAATGAGTCAGCAATTTTATTAGAGAAGAATCTAGTGCAAAATGTGAGGTGTATAACTTTGCTTGGTGATTTACCCTACCCACTACCATTATAGTATCACTACGCAACTTCTCGATAACCACTGAATCTAGTAAAAACTCAACTCTCATGCCCCAACCAATGTGAGTGATTTGGTACACTGATAAGAGATTGGTTGAAAGAGAAGGAACACTTAGAAAATTATTGAATGTTCCTCCTTCCATTTCAATTGACCCTCTCCCTAAAACAAAAACTAATGTGTCATCACCCAAACTAATTGAAGTCATGCTACAAGGCTCTAAAGATGAAAACTCAACTAGTGAAGAGCCCATGTGGTGAGAAGCACTCGAATCAATGACCCATAATGTTGTAGAAGCTGTAGTTGCTACAAGGGCCTTACCCTTTTCTTTCTCCTTACCCTTGCCTTTTACCTTGGTAGAATCTTGGGTAGATGAATTCTACTTGATGGACTCATGAACACCTATGTTGTGCTTCTCTAGAAGATGAGTTAGGTGATCTATTTGTTTCTTTATGTATTTGTGTTCATCGTGCCCTAGCTTCTTACAATAGGCACACTTAACCTTCTCCTTCTTAGGTTTAGCATTGGAAGAGGAAGACACAGTGTTGTTTTTGGTAGGATTGTTGTTTTCTTTCTTCTTCTCCTGGTTCTTGTTCTTTTTCTTCTTCTCCTTTGTTGAAGTCTTATCCTTATCATTTCTAGCTATCAAAGCTTGGGGTTGAGTAGACTTCATTTTTCCCATTTGGATTAGTTTATCTTGTTCCCTAGTCAATTCGGCAATGAAGGAATCCAAAGAAGGCATTTTCCATGTAGTGCCAAGGGCAATTTTTGTGGCATGGAAAGTGGAGACAAAGACTGAATAACTTGAACCTAACTTAGTGAGAATAGAAAGGATGAGTTGGTCATTTTTCTTCTCTATTCTTCATTCTATCAATTGTAATCTAAGGGCCTTAAACTTAGTAAAGAAGTCTTTTAGGGTGTCAAAGTTGCTAGGACTTAGACTTATGAGTTCATTTTTAAGCTCATGACCTCTCATCTCATCAACCTTGCCAAATAAGGTATCTAGGGTGTCATATATGTCTTTGAGAGTCTTGGAGGTTTCTAAATGGAAGATAAGTTTTAGAGACATGGACAAGCTCAATAATCCATAGGCTTCATCACTATGGTTGTACCACTTGACCTTTTTAACATCAGTGTTGGGTTCTACTTTAATACCTATGGTTATCCTATACAACCCTTTGCTTTTAAGAATGATTGACATTTTAACCTTCCATTCATGATAGTTGAAGGGTGTTAAGGGTTTAAGTTGAAAAGAATCCATTTTAAGCTAAATTTAGGTGAATTTGTGTTGATTTTAAGTTGTGAAATTATGTAAAAAAGAGATTGAAAGCAAAGATTTCAAGTGCTAAAAAAAAATCACACCCCCCTAAAATGTTGAGCCCCCCCCCAAATAAGTAAGTGAATTCTCGAAAGACATCGAGCTCAACCGAGAATGTGTCCCAAGAGACCCAAATTTTAGGCACTTTATAAACTAGTGCATTTTTAACAAATAACAAGACTACACTATGGAGAATTGAAATAAAAACACTTTTGCAAAAAATGACATCTAAATCCAAGTTACCATTTGTAAGATATTAAAGATTCAATTTCTCATAAACTAGTGTTTCTACAAACAAATAGCACTAAAATATTAAAAAAATGCATGTTTTGATAGATAAAGTGGCATTCCAATCACTCTTTGGACTCGACATAGAGCGAGGAATCCAAAAGAGGTATTTTTAAGGGTGAATTGGCCTCCTTCCAACCCAGGCCTCACCCTTGGTCTTTGACAATCGAATATACAAGATTTTAAAAATCTCAAATATTGCTCAATCAAGTAACCCCCCAAAAAAATTATGATTGTTCACTTTATATTAGTGCATTTACAACTACCACTAGCAAGAAATACTAAGTGGTCTTGATTTCAATGCATTACAACACCCTCATGAAGAGCATATGCTAAAAATACAAATTGGCATAATATCCAGAGAAATAAATAGCACCGTTGTGATCTACTCAATAAATCATGTACCTTCAAAACAATAATCATCTCGATATGAGGTCTTATGTGAAAGTTATGATCATCCGAAGCTCTCAAAATGAGAAATGTGCAATGTCACGACTGAGAATCTGCTATTTCTAAAAAAAATATTATCAAAATCAAAAAAAGTCTACACTAGTGCATAGAGCATGGAAAAATAGCTAAAATCAAAAAAAAAATTGTGGGAAAAGGAGTTTGTATGAGCAATAATGGAGCATTTGAAAACTGCCTTCAAAATTGTAACTGCCAATAGACAGGGGTCCTACTGTAGCTTTCTGAGCATGTTTATGCAAAATATACAAAATTTATGCAAAAAATTAAAGATACCCAGATGGTTTTTCTAGGCTATGAATAAAACCCAGAAGGCATTTTTCTTGTTGATGTATAGAAGATGTAGATATAGTGTAAAATAGTTGCCTTTAGCCAAAATAATGACCCCAACAACCAAAAAATGGCATGCAAAGGTAGAATCAGCTACCAAGAGATTACAAACACATGTGACAACCTACAATTCTAATTAAAATAGAAAATATGTAAGCTAATTGATAGAAACAAGATTATTGGATCCTCATAAATCCTTTCTGATCCTCTAGATCATTCAAAAAATGTAAGAGAAGAGCATACAGGATTTTGCAAGATCTCTACAAAGAATCTAACCTTACAAATCCTGGAAATAACTATGATAAGACCTAGCAATATCTCACAAAAATTTTCAAATTACACAAAAAATTGCCTTAACAAAGCTCTAGATTTCAATGAAAGCAATAGCAAAATAGACAACCAATTACTGGGGTGGCTCTGATACCATATCAGAGAATTCACCAAGGTCTAATTAATGAGGATGCATGAGTCATGGTTTCACAGGATGAAGCAAGTGAATACCACAAAATGCTAAAGTAAATGAAATCAAACAAGAGACAATTGCATAGACAATTTGGAGAAAATCCAATATTCCATTAACATGAGATGGCCAAAATGAAGAATACATATAGGAGAGCTAGTAAGTAACTCCTCCATAAATGGTGTCCAAAGCAACCCAAGAATAGACTATAACTCCTCCACAAAAGGTGGTTAAATCACCCCAACAATAGACTGTAACTCCTCCATGAAAGGTGGTGACAAGGTGCTAAGAATAGAAAAGTAACTCCCATACCCAGAATAGCCAGTCAAAGAAGTTACTTATGACATTCTTATGAAACCTATGACACATCTATGACACACATCTCCACATAAGCTAGCCTATCCCACAAATGTAGGAAAAATCCATGTATGCACAAATATATAATATTCCCTAATTCAATAATAGGAAAAAATAAAAACCTACACTAATAGTGGTAATTAAGTATATAACAATAAATAGGTAATCTTGAGTAACATTCATCTACTAAATCGATAAACACCATGACTGGAAAATTTTATATTCCATTCTCATCGAGATCCATTTGATTGAATTATAGTTCACTACCATATCCTTTTGTAATTAGTTGAAAAATTCCTTATTTTATTAATAAATTTATAGGTTTGATATCAAAAATGTATTCATATGTACTTTTGTTATCCATATTTCATGCTTAGAACATGGTTCATGTCATGTCAAGATATATTTGATGTTTGGAAATGGAGCCATCACCACCATATGAGAATTTTTTAAACACAATATTAAGTGTTTTATAAAATTAACCATAATATATGCATGTTTCACCTAAGATAATTTCTACATTCACAATCTTTCAATCCAAAAATAATAATAGTGACTCGAAACATAATTCCTTATTCATTATTTTCTACTAGAATCTTTTGTAGTGTGTACTTAGAGGAGTAAATGTATGTGATGAAGTCTTTCTGAAAATATAGGAGAACTTGTGTTGGGCCATAGGCAACATATTACTTGATTTATTCAAACATTCTCTTTCCCTATTTATTCCACTTCAAAATAGTCTTTCCTCTCATCATCTAAGCAATATGTCGGGTCAATTCAGAAAACATAGCTTAAAATATTATAAATAAATTCATCTTGATGAAAAATGGACATGTAATAAATTTACTTGTAGGTAAAGATGAAAAATTAATTTCCTTAAATCTTTTAGAATCAATCTTGGTAATTCATTGGACACCACATACCTGAGTATATTTCCTTATATAACTATAACATTCATATGGTTTAAAGTGATACCATGATCTCTACATCTTTTTAAAACCATTTTTAAAAGTTCATAATAATATTATCTTCTTATATAAAATGTTATGAGATTCTACAAATATATATCTATGTTTTTACTCTTCAAATAAATAAATTTCAAATACATGGCTCTTTGAAAAGTATCTCCAATATTTATACTTACAAAATGCATTATTTTATAATTGAATGTCCCATATGGTGAAATTAATGTTTTTTATTGATATTCATGAACTACCTCACCTTTATTATACTAAAAAAATCAATTTGGCATAGACATAATTTAAAATCCTATTACAACTTGTAGAATCTTATCCATTATCAATAAAAGATAGTTATATTTAAGTTAATCTTGATTAAATTTGTTTAATTCCACACACATTCAAAATTCTCCAATATCATTAAGTACCAACACTATATTTCATATCCATGTGGAGTGTTGTATCATGAATATAATTCTTGAATCCAACATATTTCTTATATCTTTCTCTATAGTGTTTGTAAGATTGGGATTATAGCGTCTCATATTTCCTTGAAGGGATTGATGACATGTTTTAGATCAATATTATTATTTTTATATATTTTAGGAATTATGATTGTAGATAGTTTAAAACCAAAAAAAATATCTACGTAAAATTTTTACATGTGTACTTCATTATTCCTTTGAGAAAAAAATATCAATATTCAGTTATTGTGGTTCCTCCTCCATACATATGTTTACCTTTTTTTATTCTAAGGATTCTTTTGTATATTTTTATATTATCTTTTTTATATACCGATCATGCATATTAAATCATGCATCTAGTGATACTAGACCTTTTAGTGATTTTTACCCTTTCATTTGAATAACCATTTCCTCATTTTTTATATTCTCCTTTGGTGCAAACCAATTCTTCTACTTTATTTATATCTCCATATTTTTTTTTGTATAATATTTTATGTATTCTAGTAAAATTTATTAAAAATAAAAACATAAGATCTTGTCTACATACTCCAAGATAGTAATGATATTTTAATCATTATTGAATGCCTACTAGTGTTATATGTTTTTTGGAATACTTAAGTTTTATAATAATTCAATAGTATATTTATACATAATCTATATTAGAATGATGAATAAACAAAGACATAGACTAGTCAAGTCATCAAGTATATAATTGTTTTTTTCTCCTAGAACAACAACAATATTGAAGGCTTTATGTTTTAATGTAACTCTAAACCCAATTTATGTAGTCATTTATTGTCTTATTAATAACTTTATATGGGTTTCACACATGTTTATCTATTAGTTTAACATATCCCTATGCCAAAAGATTATGGATTCCTATTTCTTGTGTGAATTATAATCACAATAACAATGTTTCATATTCAGCTATATTGTTAGTGGATTTGAATTGGACTCTGTGTGAATAATGGAATCAATCATTTTGAGGATAAATTATAATTATCTTGGCCTCTCATATTTCCATTTTGAAAATTACATCAAAATATAACCTCCATACAAAAATTTGCATTTTATTTAGTAACCTATATCGTCTCCAAATATTATTTTAACATTATCATCTATGTACTTGGGCCTATTTATTCATATAAGATATCTTCCCTAGAATCATTTTATTTTTTCACTAGATGTTTGGATTTAGGCTCTGTAATGAGTGTATCTTTAACTATAGTAAATATAATAGTATCATAATTCCATCCATATAAATTATGTCACCAAGATTTTTGAAAAATGTTATACTTAAGAGCATCCCATAGTTTGGAGGAGTAGGTGCCTTCAAGGTTTTCATCTTGATTATTTTATGTATAAAGTATAGTAGAGCTACTTATTCATCTTTGATTTGTCTAATTAGAGGAAATTGTTTCACTCACATAAAATAACAATGTTTAAATATACTTGTGAATGTCAAACCTAAGGTATGTGTAACCTTATATGACATTGTATTATCAAAATATCTACGTTTAATGATGTAGTTATTTAGTTGAAATCATTTGATAAAAAAATAAACATAAAAAGGATCTAGTTTCTCGCTACTCTGAATAGAATCAAACATATGAGTTTGAGGAGTATAACATGTAGCTAGTGTTGATTTTAAATGTGTTTAATATTAAATTCATTGTCCTTCTCCTTTAATATTTTACTTGAGATATGAGACTTGTGTGGTTCGTATGTGGGTTTTAATCATTGGATCAATGATATCAAATGGAAGAGGAAAACAATAACTAGGACCCTCTTTATTCGAGGCCATATAAAGAGATGTAATATTTACCACTTTATAAGTTAATTTTTATTTCAAAATTTTAGGATAAGGAATACCTCTAGTGATTATAACCTTAGGAGGAGTAAGTATGGTATATTATTGTGTGTTTTGTTTCACTTTTTTAAATCTATTTCATTACATTTTCTTCAAGGTTTCAATTTTTTATTTTAAGATATTTTGGACACAACAAATGAAATAATTTTTAAATATTCAACTCTTTCATCATGTTTTTATTCATTATGTTTAAAATTTATATAAACCATATTGGATAAGGCATTGCACTCTTGAATTGAACTATAAAAGGTACCTAAAAAAACATTGAATGATATTTTAACCAAGTTTCACAACTATAAACATATTAGATTATATACCTATTTTAAAGAATCATGATCCTTAGTATCATGTTAGGTGTATAAAAATTTGATTTTTACATGTTATCAAAATCAAATTTAATTATTTATGAAGAGCATATCATATTTTATACAAAATATTTTACCTACATCTGGTAACTAACCTATCGAAAGGGTGGAGTTTTGAAGAACCTAGAAATAATGAAATAAAACAAACTGATAAACACCTATTCTTAAATTCCCCCATATTACATTATTTTTACAAATTTACCCCCTAAACAGCTCAAATTTCACCTTTCCAATGATTTTGGTGATTATATCAACTATCTTGCATCAGTTAGGAAGCATTAGAGCTTGAAGTGATGGTTTAAAACTTGTTATCAAATGTAGTAACATTTGATCTCAATGTGCTTGGCTATTTCATGAAAAATAGGATTATTAAAAAGTTTCAACACACCTTGATTCTCATAATGAAGAGTAAGTGGATTTTCTTCATTAATGCCTATACCAACTAGAATACAACATAAACATATCACCTTGCACCTAGCTCCACATATGGTATGATACTCTACCTTAGTAGATGAGAGAGAAAAAAACAATTTACTTCTTACTGATCCATGAGATCAATCTAGATATGAGATGAAATATATCCTCATATTGACTTTCTATCATCAACATATCCAACATAGATAAGACAGTGTCTGAGTATTCTTCTGGTATTCTATACCATACTCAAGTGTACCTCAAACATATCTCAAAACAGGCTTTGCTACAACCTAGTGATATTTCTTTGGCTCCTACATGAATATAAAGATATAGCTTATAAAAATCCATATGTATGGTCTAGTGTAGGTCTAGTAGATGAAACTCCAAATGATTTGTCTATAGAAATTTACATCCACTTGAGGTGAGTCCTACAATTGAGAGAGTTATAAACCTTACTCCATTGGTGTTGAAATAGGTTTGCAATATGATATTCTATACTTTTCTAGAAGTTTCTTGGCATATTCTATCTCAGAGATAAAAATGTGATTCTGTTTATACCATATGTCCAACCCAAGACAATAATGGAGTATCCCCAAATCAGTCATGTCAAAGGATATTTGAGGTTATTATTCATAATATCAACTTGATCTTCTGAACTTCTAGTGATCAGAAGATCATTTATATACAAAACAATAATGATAATTTTAATCCCTACCTTATTTATATACAGTTTGGAATCTAATGGGCTATGGGTAAAACCATATTACAAAAGGAGTTCATATTTCTTGATGTATAATTCCATAAGAGCTTGTTTCTATCCATATATGGATTTGATGAGATGACATAGATTTTTAAGATCCTTTTCATCAACAAATCATTTTGGTTAGGTCATGTATACTTCTTCCTTGAGATCACATAATAGGAAATCACTCTTGACATCCGTCTATTGAAGTTTACATCCATTATGTGTTAGTGTAAAAACAACTCTGACAGTCTTGATCTTTATAGTGGGTGCAAAGGTCTCTTCATATTCAATGCCTTATTTCTAAGCATTTACCTTAGCTATAAGTCATGATTTGTGCTTATCTATGGATCCATTTACCTTATATTGCTTTTTGAAAACCCATTTTCAGCCTATGGGTTTCTTTCTTGTAGGTAGAAAGACAAGTTCCCAAGTTTGATTATGCATGAGTGAGTCATACTCAGCATCCATTACATTCTTCCATTGAGGTTGAATTAGTACTTCTCAAACATTATTAGGCTTAGATATATCAAAAACTATACTAATGAGTGAAAATTTTATCTCATTTCTTGTCTAACTCCTCATTCTGACTTTAGATGAAGTATTTTATTGAGATTACACATGGGAGTCTTTGATGTTGCTTCAGACCCACTTTGAATGGGAACACTATTGCTAATATGAATAACTTCTTCACTAATGTGAAGAACTACTTGGTGGATTTTCTGATTCTCCAAGATCAATATACAACTCCCCTTACAACTCATCTTCTCAATGATAAGTTTCCTTATCATATGAATCAAAGAGTAATTGGTGAGAGATGGTTTGTGTTGCTTCTTCTTTCTGCATCACTAAGTCAAAGGATGACTCATCACAAACCACAACTCTACTTCCATAGATTTTCTTCATCTCAAGATCCTTGAGACGATATAATATTTAGGTAGTGTTATATCCCAATAGGATATGAGATAGTGTTTTTGACTTGAGATTCTTCCTCTTTTAAGCTGGGACATGCATATATGTTTTGCAACTGAACACACATAGATGAGAAATTGGTGGATTTTTACCACACGATACCACTTTTGGAGTTTTGTCCTATAAAATCTTTATAGGTGCCCTATTAAGAAGATAAATAGTTGACTGAATTAATTATACCCAATATCATTTTTTCTATATTTACTCTTGATAGCATGTAGTAAGCCATTTTTATTATTGTCTAAATGCATCACTCAACAATGCCATTCTGCTAGTATGTGTAGGGAGTAGTCAAATTCCATTTGATACCTAAATGGTTCAGGAATTCCAAGAAATTCTTTGTTGTTAATTCCTCCGCTCAATCTAAGTGGAGGTGATGAAAGGTTATCCAGTCTCCTTCACAACCTACTGATAGAATACCTAGAAATGATGAAGGGCCTTACTCTTCTTCTTAATAAAAAACCCATGTCTTTCAAGAGTAGTCATTCATGAATAGTTGGAAGTACTTATATACTAAAAATGAAGTAGGTAGTAGTCTATTCAGATCGATATAAACAACCTCCAAATGTTTCTTAACATGAAAGGAGCTTGCCTTGAATGGATCCCTATGTTGTTTAACTACAAGATATCTAGGGAAAACAAACAAAGAACTAGACAACTTGCGAAATCCATTTACCATCCCTTATAAACTTTGCTTGTACAAAGATCTAACAGATAGGTGACCATAATGGTAGTGCTAGAAACTAGTAGATTCTACTATATAGGTAGATAGAGATACTAGAGACGATGAAATAACATCTAAATAAAATAATTTATCTTTTAAAAATGTTGTAGTAAGAACCATGCCTTTTCATGAGATCAAACATGAATTGATGCCATTATCGACAAGAAACTCCACCTTCAAATGATGAATAAAAAGTTGACAATTCATAATAGGTTGGATGTCAATATAAGAATATATAGTACCTTTGAGAGTTTACATTTTTGTGTTTTGGGAGGAATGGTGACTTGGCATATTCCTTGTACAACATACTATTTATCATCGATGATCTTAACCCAATCTCTAGTAGGTTAGGCTATCAACAAATAAAATAGCTTCCTATCACTTGACATATATTTAATAGACCTAAGCCTATCAACTAGATAGTCTTCATGGGCTATGAGGTATGGGAGACTAGCACTAAGTTATTATGTGCACTATAATTGTCTTATTTAGGTGTCTTCTCATCAGATCCATCATCTTATTGAGTTATGACATGTCCCTTCTAATCCCCATAATGGGGACATATTTTTTATTTTTGATAATCATTGCACGCTAATTTGTTTTCTTTATTGGAAGACCCTTGTTTCATTCCATTATATTAGGAGTTATCTATGTTATGAGTATTGGTTTGATAGATGTGACACCATCTCTTCAACTTTTATGATTTATGTTGATATCAAGACTATTGTTTTTGATATTTCAATTGTTATTTCTTTAAATTTCCCTTATGAGACTTTTAATCACATTATTGGTTTGAGATATGAGCTTTGTCTTGCAAGTCATCTTGGACTGAGTTGATGGCTTTTACTTAATACAATAGGTTCACAAGTTCTTTGAATGACACTATTTGTTTAGAGACATTTAAAATCATGATAAACACTAGGAATTGGGAAGGGAGATCCCTTATGGAGATATAGATCAATATTTTGTCACCTACCATCTCACTGAGTTCTAACAATTTTATTCATAGCTCAACCTCCCAGTGTAAGAAATCCTCAAATTTCTCATCAGACTCCATAGAGTGTGTGAAGTATTAATTACAGATGGAGGATTTTAGTCTTATTTTTTACCTCATAGATGGTTGCTAATTTATCCTAAATTATCTTTTCTCTATCTACATCCCTAACATGTAGCTGTACATCATTAGTGATGTTTAACATAATCAGCACCAATGCTTTAGCATTAGCCATTTCATATTTCATGAGTGTATTGGGATTAGTATGAACTTTCACAATCCCTATCATGTTGCACCATAGTCCTTTAAATTGAAATATAGTGCACATATTTATTTTTTTGATGACATAGTTCAATGCTTTAAGATGTTGGACATCAAAGAGAAACAATTTTGGATAAGACATTGTAAAAAATATATTTTATTTTACTAATATGATGGATAATTAAAAGTTTTTTTACTCACTAGTATGAAAATTGATCTTGGAGATGAGATTGATAATTATGTACTGAGGGACAAGAATGCTTCCTAGGGTGATCAACCTCATCTTCATAGTTTGTGTCATTTTTGACTTCAATTTTTACTCATATTCTCCATACTTGGTATGCTATGCTGAATAAGAAATATTTATGAAGTCCCTTTCAGATTAGCTCATAAAGCTAAAGGTTTCCATAGTCATTAAGGGCTTCTAGCAATAAAAATTAGAAATTGAAGCTCTCCTTGGTGACATAATGGTTTTTCATAACCTATAAGTCTGCTTGGTGGCTTTCAGCTATTCCAACACTATCATTCACACTAGACATATGCAGGGTTCTCACTCATATATTAGCTCTATGGGCTCTTCTCAATTCTTTGGTTTTTTATCTTCAGGTCATGGCTTTATTTAGGTTTAAATTCTCTAAAATATTTTCAATTGCCTCTATCATTGATTGTTCTACCATGATCTTGTCCATCTTTAGGTGGAAACCCAAACAATAATGACCTCACCTATTTTTCGTTTGTCTAGCTTAGCATCTCTGAGGCACTTTTGCTATGTTTGTTACATATGTGCACATCCCAAATAATTATTCTACCATGCATTGATAAAACATCCATGCTATGAGCTTTCTCAAATCAATCAATTTCTACCTTTATGTCACTTATAATGTACTTTTTCTAGTGATTTCCATGCTTACACCATTTACCCAATAGTTTACAGGCTTGTGTAGTTCTTAATACTACACAGTTGCATCAATATTTCATACTAGTCCCAATAGACTCTTATTTTTTAGGATACCATGCATTGATTAGTAGGGATTTCAAATGCTCAGTCCTATTGTATTTCTCCCCAAATCAACTACACTAAGCTCTTATACCATACCTTCATGTTGTACCTCTTTGTCTACACATTTTTCTACAAGCACGCATTGACCTTTGCTTTACAAGCTTCAACTAGGTGATTGAGTGCTTTGATACTAGGTTATTATCAGAATCAACTTTAATTATTCATGAAGAACATATCAATATTTATACAAAAAAATTTACCTAAATTAGGTATCTAATTTGTCAAAAGGGAGGTGTCTAGAAGAAACTAAAAATAATAAATTAAAAAAAACTTATAAACATCTATACTTACACTATAGGATATGACTCAATAGTCTTTTTGGTGTTGGAAGGTGGTGATACATTATTGTATAGGATAAATTGTCTTTGATGCATATCTTGATAAGGTCTAGTTGGGTCAAAATGATGGATATTTTTAATCAAAATAAATAGATCATTTACTATATTTCAATCTAGTGGATATGTTGTAGTATGTCCTTTGACTTAAATGGATCCTTTTTAAGCTTTTTGTCCATAATCATGTCATGTTATATCTCAATATATTTAATTTAAGATTTCTATAGACTCAATGGTTGATTCTATGGTAGGAATACACTCACATATAATGTTTTTAAATTATAAAATAAACCTTTCTAATTTATTTTATAAAGTGGCCAACTAATTTATAGGAATATTTAGGACAAATTTATTGATTTTGGCTCTAAATCATCTAATTGGCTCATGATATTATATTTTATGTTTCACCATGAGTTAATACTCGTCTTTATGTAGTTTGAATCTTTATTAAAAAATATTTCTCATTGTATTCAAATATATAATACAATTTGGTTGTAAATGATGAAACCATGTTATTTATCATTCATTAGGAGTTTCAATGAGTAGTCTGATCAACTTGTATTTGTGTTCCACCCCTATAATACTAAAAGTAGATAAAAATGACTTTATTTGTTCATTTTGATGTTATATTCCAATACTAGTGAAATTAATTACAAAATTTCACAGAAAATTAATGAGGTTGAACACCTAGATCCAATGGATGAATTTAAGGGACCTAGGGTATTAGTTAAATTTAAATGTTATTTAAAATTTATGTCTCTATAGATGATGATATTTTTTAAACAAAAAGTTATATTCATTATTCAATCAATTGTCCTTATCTTATCTATGGAAATTTTAAAACAAGAACTTTATTTTAGTTTAAAGAACATGTTTGTAGAGGAACCTCTAATTTTATTAGATCTTGAGAATATTTATTTATCAAAGATGACATAATTCACCTTAAATTTTGATTATTTACCAACTTTGTGAGATTTTATGAATTCTAGAGTGATAGGCCTTGTTGGTCAACATGACAATACACAGAATATGCCACATGGTAGGAGTAAAAACGTTTTAGTAAAACATATTTCACAAGGTAAAATATAAATGTTCAATAATAGTTAAAGGGTTAAATTCACTCCTATATTATAAGTGGAGGATCAATTAATTTATATTAAAAAACAAAAATCAACTATTCACAATATTTATAGATAAATTTGCTATTAAATTCTATTACTTCATACATTCAAAATAAAAAATAAAATATGAAATATGAACAATCATACATGGAAAATTAAATATAGATATTAACTACTGGACAAAAAATGAAATATAAACATAATTTAATAGTTTTAAAACAATTCAAGATTTTACTGAGGACTGAAACAAAAATGTATTGAGATTAAGAATAACACATATATAAAGGAATAAACAAGACACAATTTTTTTCAATATTATTTGTATTCGTAATAGATGAGTGAACACAACATTTCCTTCTTCTTTATTACAAATAAAGAAAATTGATATTAAATAATCACTTTAAAATTCATATTCCTCCTATTCATATATGCATGAGGGAATGAACTAACCCTACATATTCCTATTCTTAATGTGTTATGTTTTATAGTCACTTTCATTTTTTATAAAATAAAATAGTTTATTACGAAAATAGGATGAAAACATTTAAATTAGACATGGAATACACTCTATGATTTTTTTCAAGAAGAATAATCTTTTTTAGATGGATATGGAGGTGGAGTGATTACTTGATTAAAAAATTTCCATTTGTCTCGAGATATTTGGGATACTTTATATTTTATCACTACATACATAATTAAGTTTACATTTATAACTATTGTGTTTTTATAATGTGCTAGACATTTATTAGATATGAACATCATCATATTATGGACTTTCATCAAGCTACACAATAGGGATTTAAGCTCTTTAAAATAGGTGTGAATTTTGTTGAACACATTCATTTATGAAATATCGAATACAAATTATTTTGAAATTCTTCCTTGATCTTTTTCAGTTTATATTTTACCTCACTTTTCATTTATTGACTAGAATCATCCTTTTTGAGAATATCATAATGCAAAATCCATAAATTTCATAAGATTTTGATTTTTTTAAGTTGATAATATTTCTTCAGATCTTATGTGGATTTATTCAAAACTTCCATGTTGTGAATAATTTTTTTTTAACATTCAAAAGAGATATCATTTTACATCTTATATAAAATTGATTTGACCAAAAAAATTGCATTAGTGGCTAAAATCACTCAATGAACATTCACACTTTTCCATAAACTTAGTTAATTTTGATGGGAATGAGGTTTGTATCAACCTTGCTCTACTCTTACTCAGTCCCTTCATACAAATTTATCATCTCATCAATTATAGATTTTAGGTCATCTAGAAAAAATCCTTATCCTAGGCTTCAAGAGTCTTTTTGTAACAATTATGCATGTTAATATTTGATGTTAATTATTTGATAATGCTAGAATTTTTATTTGGGTCATATATTTGAGAAATTTTATAGGCTTATATTTGGTTCAAAAAGTAATTTGGATAACCTTATAACCATGATATCTTATATTTCAACTACTCCTTAGTTAGTTTATCTTCATTATATCTGAATTTAAGTTAGTTCATCTTAGTTTTATCCTTCACCTACTATATATTGATCATTATCTATGTTTTATCCCTATGGTTATGTATATTTCTTTCCTTAGTGAGCATACCCAATGATAATATTTTTAGAGTATAATAATACATCATAATATCTTCTTCATTTTTAACTACATTTTAATTATAAATATCAATTAGTTAAACTATGAATGGATCATGTACAAGACTTGAATTAGTTATATAATTTTTTAGAGGAGTCATGACCAAGTTGACCATTGCATCAAAATTAGGAAAATATTCTTTAACAAATATTTTCTTCTTCCCCAAAAATATCTGCATTATGGAAAAGTTGTGTCACTAAGTCACCATTTATGTATGAAAATCATTAGAAATGGATGGTAGTGAATGCTAACTTGATGGCATAGAATTTGGTAGAGGGATATTTTTTGGAAAGGATGAAGGAAGAGAGTATTTTAATGCCTAAGCTATAAGATTTATTAAAATACTAATAACTACATGTTGGATTAATCTCTAACTATAAGAGATGTATTATTTTGTGGTGTTTTTAATAGACAAATATAAATCCCCAGCAAGGGAAGAATATGATTTTAATTTGACATAATGTTTTTCTACAATTCCATAAATATATAAAATCCTTTTCCACATGTCATTACAAGATACTAAGGTTTATTTGGTTTCTCTCCATATTATCATCTGGTACAAACATTAATTAGTTAGGTATGGTACCATTGCCATTTGTACAAGTTTATTATATATTTGATGTGGGAGCCAACATTAATGGTGTTGAGGCTTTAAGTATTCTCGAGTCACCTACTCTATTAAATTAGAAAATACTATAATTAAATAATTTTATTGATCTTTTGAATACTATATTAGTTAGAATTTTCATATATATCAATTCCCACAAATACCATGTTATTGTTGGCAAAGGTGAGACCACGGTATTATAATGTGTAATAAGGGTAAAAATATTAAATCCTATGATTTATCATTTCATGTAGCAACCAAGTATCTTTGAATGCTCTTATATGGATCAAATTCAATTGACCCTAATCTCAACCTATCACTTCATATTTATATGTGTAATCAATGTCATAGTTTTATATATGTATTTCCCACATGTATAAGGAACTAATTTTGATGTGATATTTTAGATATCTTTTACTATCAAAAGAATCATTACCTATCTGAGGATGCATATTGAATTTTCAAATTGAGGAATCAATGCTCTGAGCATCTTTGGATTTATTTAAGGTATAGTGACCAAGGGTGATTGGAAACACAAAACCTACCACATGATTTTTACGTGCATCATTTTTTAACTTCCAAAATTTACTTGTACAACTCAATCAATAATATTGTATTGTTTTTAAAAACTGGAAGTATCAAAGGATAGGTTTCAAATCCACCAAATTTGATATAGGATAAGTTTTTGAAATGAATGAATTTTTTGAAATTTTTGTATGATATTTATTGACTTATATGAAATTATTTATCCCCAATGTTCATCTAGTGGCTATAAATATATCATTGTGAAGGTATCATTAACCCATAGGTAATGTTTATTACTTTTCTCCTATGTCAATTACAAGTAAAATCTATGAACTTTAGTTTCCAAATCATGTATTTGCCAAATGAGTGAGAATTGCATAAACTCTTTAAACTTCTAATAAGTGCACCAATTAATATTTCATGTAGAAATATCTTGTTAATTCCACTTTGGTAATGTACTAATGGATGACATCACTTATGATATCAACCCAATCTATATGTCATTTTCCACCAAATATGATTCTCATATAAATTAGCATCCACTAATTAAATTCTATGTTAGTATTATTACTTACCACCTTATTTAAGAGAGTAACCATATTCAACAAATCCTATTTGAATTCGGCTCTATAAAATTTATTTTTGAGCATAAAAACACCTCTTGTATTATATTTAAACCACCAATTATTAATGGTATATTGAGGTGATTCTTTGGGTTTTTATCCCATAAATATTATCTAATATTTATGCTCAGTCTTGCATAATTATCCTGTGTGGGCATTGCCAATGTCATGTTCATGGCAATGTTATCTAGATTTGCCATAAAAGAACCTCCTTGGTTTATGGGTCATAGTGTGTTACATATCAAATCACAAATATTAAAAACTAAAAATATATTAGAAAACTAATCGACTCACGTTGACTATTTATTAAAATAAGAGTAGAAACATGGGTTATATTTTATACATTCTTCCTATTATGTAGCTCTTCCAAGTCTACATTCCATGCCTATGAGTCACCTATTTTATGAATACTATTTTGAATCACTAACGTGGGTTCATAACCCATGTAGTTTAAATTCTTTTTCACTAATGCAGAAAGCTACCTCAATAATAGCCCACAAATTCCCATTTAAATAACACACAAATTCCAATACAAATAAAAATGCAGGATACTTGAAACTTTATGTCTCTAAGAATTAATATATTGTGTAGAGACAAATTTGTATTTAATATTTGGTAATATCTCCTTATCCTCTCTATGGAAATTTTGAAGTCAAACATCTCTTGAAATTTAAATAATGACTCAAAAGGCACATTTACATATCCTTATTTATGTCTCTGAGAATTAGGATATTTGATAGAGACAAATTTATATTCAATATTTTATAAAATATCCCTATTCTCTTTGTGGAATGTTTGAAACCAAACTTTTCTTAAAATTTCAAGAATGACTTAGAAGCCATGTTTACTTTTACTAGACATTTTAATGTCTTTGACCATAATTTGAAATTTTATGATACTAGGAATTAGGATATTAGGTAGATTAAAATTTATATTAAATATTGTATAGAATTTTTTTATGTTAAATATTAGATACTTAAAAATTCATATATTTAGAAATTATGATAGGTAGAGACAAATCTATATTCAATGTTTGAAAAAATCTTCTTATACTCTTTATGTAATGTTTGAAACCAATTTTTTTTTTAAATTTAAATAATGTCTCAAAGACACATTTACTTCTACTAGACATTTTTTATCTCTTTAATGCCAGGATGATAGACTTAACTAGAAATAGTTATTATTTACCAATATAAAACCTAGTATGTATGGACAATACTTTACATTATGGAATTTGTGATTATGAGGTGATAGGTCTTGGTGGGTAACACAACAATACATGAGCATCCCACATGGTGGGCATAAAAAACTATTAGAAAAAAAATACCCAAATTCATTTATCAATGTTTAGAAACATTGAAGGTGAAAAATTACATCTTTATTTGAACTGGAGGTTACTTTATTTTAGAACATAAAATGAAATAAACTATTCACAATATTTAAAAATAAGTTTTCATATTAAATTATAATGCTTTCTAGAATTAAAAAATAAAAATAAAATAAGGAAGACAAAAAATCATGCATGCAAAATAAAATGTAGATATTATATTACACATAAAATATGAAATGTAATTGTAGATTAAGAAATTAAAATTTTATAAAAGTTTTTCTTTAGGATTGAAGGCCATGCGATAATATTAATAATAACACATCTTTAAAAAAAATACAATTTAGTTTTTTGCAATCTTATTTATATCTCCAATGAAATAGTGAACACAAAGTTTTAATCCTATTCCTTTCAATAAAAAAATACAATGAAAATAAGTTAGTCCATGTACAAATGATATTTATCTAATTTAGGGATGTATGAGGGAAAAGACAAAGCCTTCATATTCATCTTTTTTTCATATTCTATTTTATTAATTTTCATAATTTTACATTATAAAACAATATTTTACAAAAATAGATAGATAAAAAAATTAAAAAAAGACATGGAATACACTCGAAGATGTTTTCCCAGAAGAAGAATATTTTTTTGATGGATATGGTAAGGAAGTGACTAGTCAACTAGAAACATTCCTATTATTGTACATTGTTTTAATAAATATTAATTTAATCACTACATCTGAAGTTGAATTTCAATTGGGAAATAATATGTTGTAGTATACAAACTATCTAAACATTTTAACATCATCATATTTAGGAATTTAATCAAATTGGCTAGTTGAGAGTTCAACTCTTCAAAAGAGGTGTGAACTTTATTGATCACATTCATGGATGTAATATTGAATAAACATTATTTGAATAGTTCCTCCTTAACCTCTTTTGATATCTATTGTCTTTCATTTACATGCATTTACTATAACTATTTTATTTGAGTAAGTCATAATGCAAACTTCCTACATTTGAATAAAATTCAGTCTTATTTTCTCCTCTAAACTGAGACATTATCTTCAAATCATCAATGGATTTATTCAAGACTTTTATCTTATCATAACAACTATTTCCAACAAGTCATAAGAGATATTAGTTTCTCTTTAATGAAAAATGTATCTTTGACTCGAATCTCTACATCATTGGTTGTCATTTAGTCAATATCCTCTTTCATACTTTCCCATAGAATTAGTTCCTTTTGATGCAATTGATTTTTCTAATCTACCTTGTTTTTATTTGACTCAAACCTTTCATATAATTTTATCATTTTGTTAATATATGTTTGGCCATAGAGAAACAATAACTCAAACAATGTTTCAATAATCTTTCCATAACTATTATATCTATTTATTGTTTATATTGCTTTTCTACTAATCCCACAAACTTTAGTTGAGGCACCCACATGAGGAATTATTTGGGCCTCTACTAGGATCAATATTAAATTTTCTTAACATGATAATGAAAATATATGATCTTTTAACTATTCCTTAGCTCATCTTGTTTGAACTTATTGACCATTCCCTTTTTTCTCTGTCAAAGTTTATGTGCATCACTTTCCTAAGTGGCCATATCCAATGATGCTCTTTTTACAGTATATTAATACATCATCATCTATTACTTACTTTCATCTACATCTAGGTCATCAATCTAAATAATTAAACACTAAATAAGTAAAATTTTACCCATCAAATGGAAAATAGAAGTAGTTTTATTTGCAGGTATACATGGAGATTCAAATTTGGGATAAGGATGTTAAGTCAATATCTGGATCAATAATTTAGAAAAAAAGATAAATATCAAAACCCTATGTGAAAGCCCTATTTCTATATTTGAAAATAATAATTATGAAATATTATTGTTTCGTATATATGTACTATGCTAAAATAAAATTAATAAGGTTAGTTGTAATGAATTTTTTTATATTATACCTAGATGTTAAAAAAAGAAAATTTAAAAGATTCACATCTTTACTTGGAATTCTTTACCTTTTATAAGTTATTATGATCATTTGTATACATTTTATTATTCTCTTTTATATTATTATTATTATATATCTTGGGTCACGTTCATTTACTTCATTTCACTAATGTTGCCTAACAATAAATTTTTACAATGTAGTTAATTCAGTAAGGGTAAAAATCACTACAAGTTAATACATTATGTATTTACCATGTCATAGTAATTAAGATGTTGTAAGGGTCGCTAAAAGATAACATCCTATAGTTTGGTAGAATGCAATTGATATCACATATCTCCTATTGTGTCAATATTAATTAGTAAAGAGAATGCAAAGGCAAGGAACACCACACCCTTCAATTATAAACAAGAATCTACATATCGTATCATGGTAGGTAAAGAGAGAAATATAATCAGTGGGTAACAAATATGTTTAGATTTCATTTTGGGAAGTCTATTGTAAAATTATATTGACAAAGAGAAAAGAAATAGTTGATGTAATACAAATGACTCTTGTATTGCTTATGGATCTAATTATAAGCTTCAGAGAATCATCCCTAAAGAAGTATTACCTAGGGCTTGCTAAGTACATAAAATTTTCAAGAAACAATAGAAAGGTCTCTGTATTCTAGAAAATGTTGTATATTAATATATATGTTTATATCTATATTATATGAATACTAGGCAGTTATGGATAATCAACATTTCTATTTGGTTATAATAGAGATATCTCAAAAACATCCAATATAGATGACATGTCCATATTATTACAATTTTGTACATTATAGGATATAATATACAAACATTTTTTCACAGTTTATTGATGCAACACACATGGATGATAATGTCTTCTATAAATATTATCTTCAACTAGTAGTGATGTGGTGGGATACAAAACATCTCGAACATCCTCTAAACCATTGCTGAAGAGAAGCACAAGATTTTTGTATTCCATGTTGAAAAGTGATGCTGAAGAGCTAGTTCTATCATGGCCATGCTAAAATTCACTTAGTTCTATTTTTCGAATATGAGTGTAGATTTAATTTACATGAATAATTTTTTGTGGAGCTGAATTTAGATAGTTATATAGTTTTTAGTTAATATATTTTTAGGAAATTAAATCCTTAGAAAATCTAGAATTAGCTTTAGTTGATATTACATGAAAATTGTTATTTAGATAAATTTAAAATATTTTATTTATTAATTAGAAAAACATGTTCACATGGAATTGTATTAATATATTATAATTGATCTTTGATTTCAAGGAGAAGAGAATGATTCGAATAATTTGAAAAAGTATTTATATTTTGGCAATTCTTATTTCTTCTACATTTCTTTTGTGTTATGAATATTTCATATATTTGGCTATGAGTTTATTTTTATATATTTAAAAAACTTTAATTAGTATCAAAGTAGGTATTTTGTGCTAGGTTAAATATTTAGTGGTTGTAATTTTTCCAAAAGTTTATAATGACAAATTATAACTCCTTGCCCATTCCATAATTTGATGGAAATGAGTATAATTATTAGTGCATCTAAATGATGATTTTTTTGATAGGAAAATATTTTTTAAACATTATTGAATCAGGTTATGTAGATTCAAATGATTAGAATGCCCTCACAATCAATAATAAAACAACTAAGAACAAGAATTCTCAAGCCTTACTTCATATTCAAATAGCTCTACATAAGAGCCTATTTCTGAGAATTATAGGAGCAAAGATAGCTAAGGATGCTTGGAATACTATAAAAGAATATTACCAAGGTAGTGATCAAGTCAAAGTTGTCAACTTAGAGACATTGAAGAGAGAATTTGAGAATTTGAAGATGCAAAAATATCAAAGTGTGAGTACCTATTATGTCAGAGTAAAAGATGTGGTCAATAAGATGGCTACACTTGGTGAAATTGTGAAAAATGAGGTTATGATTAAAAAGGTGTTGAGATATATCGCACCAAGGTGGAACCATGCTGCCATAATCACAGAAGAAAGCAAGAATTTATCTACCCTTGAGTTTGATCATCTAGTTGTATCTTTTATGTCTCATGAAGAGAGATTGAGATATTCATTTGGAGATAGTGATAAGAAAGCCTTTTCCTCCAATTTACAAATCACAAAGAATGAATATGCCAATAGTAGCACAAAAAACAATTAAGGCCAAAGTAAAGGTCAAAATTAGAATTACTCAAGAAGAAATAGAGGCATAGGTGGTTCACAAGGAAGAGGTGGCTTCAAAGGAAGAGGTAGAGGCTGATTTGATAAAAGAAATGTCTAGTGTTATCATTGTAATAGGTATGGCCACTTTCAAAAATACTGTAGATTAAAAGAAATTGATAATGATAAAAACATTAATTATGCTCAAGAAGGTGATGATAATCCTCAAGATAATTTATTTTTATCTTATGACAAAGCTGAAAATATTTATATAGATGTTTGGTATTTAGATTTAGGATGTTCTAACCACATGTCAGGGAATGAAAAGCTTTTTTACATAATGGATGCAAGTTTCATATACAAGATCAAGCTTGGTGATGATAAAACATTGGAAGTTGCTGCCAAAGGAGCTATGAAATTCCCAACTAAAGAAGGTATGAAAAATGTTAAGGACGTTTATTACAGTCCACAATTAAAGCATAATATATTGAGTGTTGGGAAATTGTGTGAAAAAAATTATAAGGTGGTGTTTGAAAATAAACAATGAATAATTAATGATTAGAATCAAGGTAATAGTGTGGTTACAGTTATGCCTATGTCAAAGAATACAATTTTCCCATTGAAGTTTGGTGACATAATACCAACCTTGCCAATGTGGCATATGAGGACAAAAGTTGGTTGGTGCATCTTAGTTATGGGCATTTAAATTTTCATAGTTTGAAGATTTTAACATCAGATGCATTAGTTTATGGTTTTCCTAAGGTTGAAGAGCACAAGGAAATTTGTGAAGGTTGTGCTAAAAGATGACATGCAAGGGAGAAATTTCCAAAGGGAAATGCTGGAGGGCACATCATCCACTTTAGTTAGTTCATTCAGACATTTGTGGTCCTATGCAGGTAAAGAGTTTGGGTAAGTCATCATATTTCATTACTTTGATCGATGATTACTCACAATAGTGTTGGGTTTAATTTTTGAAGAGCAAAGGTGAAGCTCTTGAGACATTCAAGGGGTGTAGAGCCATTATAGAAAATGAAAAAATGTGTAGAATTAAATTCTTAAGGACTAATCATGGAGGAAAATTTTATTCAAAATCCTTTCAAGGTTATTGTGATATGCACAACATCAAAAGAGAACTCACCACTGCATACACACCTCAACAAAATGGTGTAGCTAAAATGAATAATCATACAATGGTGGAGATGGCATGAAGTATGCTACAAAAAAAGGGATTAAGTAATTATTTTTGGGGACATGCAGTTGATATAGCAGTATATATCTCAATCAGAGCCTCACTAGTGTACTTGACAGGATGACTCTCTATGAAGCATGGTATGAAGAAAAGCAAAGTGTTAATTATTTCAAAAAAATTAGTTTTTTAGCCTATGTTCGTGTTCCTGATCAAAAGATACAACATTTAGATCCCAAAAGTGAGTCATGTATTTTTTCTAGCTATAGTGAGGACAATGAGGCATACAAGTTATATAATCCTCTCATTAATTGGCTTATTGTGTTAAGAAACGTGATTTTTGATGAAGGGGGAGTTGATGGTCATCAAAAATGCAATATGGAGAATTCAAAATCTATTTTAAATGATGTTATTATGGATGATATTAATCATGACCAACCCACTACTATTTTTGTTCCAAGTTCTACAAATTCACAAAGTAGCCCATCATCTAGTTGTTCAATTCCAAGTGTAAGTCTAGATTCACGTATGAGTTATAGAATGAAGGTAAGAATATTTAGTGACATCTATCAAAGGAATTCAAATCAATCACATGAAGAAAATCCAAGAGGTGAGACACTGAATTTTACTTTACTTACCAAGGCTGATTTTGAACCATTATGTTTTGAAGATACATGTTCTAATGAGGTTTGGATGAAAGAAATGAAATAAGAGATGGATTTTATTCACATGAATGACACTTGGGAGCTTACAAAGCTTCCACATGACAAGAATAATATTGGGACCAAATGAGTCTACAAGACTAAGTGTAATAGTGATGGAAGTGTTGAAAGGCATAAGGCAAGATTAGTTGTTAAAGGCTTCTCATAGAAGTATGGCATTGATTATAAAGAGACATTTTCACTAGTAGCAAGACAAGCAATAATTAGAATGTTGATTTCATTAGTAGTTCAAAATAATTGGAGCATCCATCATATGGACATGAAAAGTGCCTTATTGAATGGGTACATAGGAGAGGAAGTATATATGGAACAACCACTAGGTTCTGAAGTGTAAGGAAAAGAAAATCATGTCTACAAGTTGAAGAAGGATTTGTATGGCCTCAAGCAAGCAGCAAGAGCATGGTATTCTAGGATTGATGGATATTTTTAGGAGAATGGCTTTCAAATAAGTAAAAGCAAACCTACCCTTTACTACAAATAAGAAGGTAATGATATTCTTATTTTATGTTCGTATGTTGATGACTTGTTGTATATGGATAGCAGTTCTAAGATGAAGGATGAAATCAAAGTTGTTATAATGAATGAATTTGAGATGAAAAATTTAGGTCTCATGAAATATTTTTTAGGATTGGAGGTTTGTCAAAGTGAGATTAAAATTTTAACTTGTCGAAAAAAGTATGCCAAAGATATGTTGAATAAACTTGATATGGTTGATTATAAACTAGTCTCCACTTTAGTTGCTCATGGAGTTATGTTGTGTAGAGACGATGGTTCTGAAATAGTTTATGATACATTTTATAGGAGCATTGTTGGAAGCTTGATGTTTCTAACTCACACAAGACTTGATATTGCTTATTCGTTTTCACTTGTTTGAAGGTACATGATAGAGTGATCAAAAATACATATGACGGTAGCCAAGAGAATTTTGAGGTATGTGGGAGGCACTCCAGAGTTTGGTATTCATTACCACACTTATAAAAGGTTCAATCTTGTTAATTTTAGTGATTTTGATTGGGGAGGTAGTTTGAATGACCAAAAGTCAACATCTTAGAATTGTTTTTCACTTGGTTCTAGTTTGATTACTTGGAGTTCAAAGAAGCCAAGTATAGTTGTCGTTTCTTCTACAGAAGCAAAGTATGTTGTAGTCACTTTAGTAAATACACAAGCGTTATGGCTTAGAAAACTTCTTGAAGAAATTGAAGAGATACAAATCCAACCCACAACATTTTTTTTGACAATATTAGTGCCATCAAATTGGACAAGAATCCAGTCCATCAAACGGGACAAAACATTTTGATTTAAAGCATCATTTTATCCAAGATTTAGTGCAAAAGAGTGCAATAGAATTGAAATACATCAACACTAAAGAATAGTTAGCATATATCTTCACTAAGGCAGTTGTAAAAGATCATTTTTTTATACTCAGAGATTAGATTGTGAGCCCTCCCAGAGTCAAGGGGGAGTACGTTGAAAAGTGATGTTGAAGAGCCAGTTCCACCGTGGCCATGTTGTAGTTCACTCAGTTCTATATTTAGACTATTAGTGTAGATTTAGTTTGCATGAATATTTTTTTATGGAACTGAATTTAGACAATAAATTTTTAATTAATATATTTTTATGAAAATAAAGCCTTAGAAAAGCTAGAGTTAACTTTATTTGATATTACATGCAAATTGTTGCTTTGATAAATTTAGAATATTTTATTATTAATTAGAAAAGCATGTTCACATAAAATTCTATTAATATATTGTAATTACTCTTTTTTTGAAGGAGAAAGAAAATGATTCAAATAATTTGAAAAATTATTTTTATTTTGGTAATTCTTTTATGTTATGAATATTACATGTATTTCACTGTGAGTTTATATATATATATATATATATATATATATATATATATATATATATATATATATAAAATCCCAACTCATGTTCATGAGCTCTTCTTGCATGTCTGCCAACTAGGCTTTCAGCTCAGCAATAAGCTTCTGCATTCAATTGTTCCGACGTAAAGCTCTGAGGCAACATCCCATAAAAACCATGAGCTACACTATCCAATTGATACATGGTTAAAAACAATGTTGTTTTTCTTTCTGTGTTTTTAATTTATCATTTATTTATTTAATTATTTATATTATTATTATTATTTTTAAGTAGTAATGTGAAAGGTTAATAACTAATAATTAAAATGTTGGAATCGGATAACCCCAGCGAAAAATCATTCGCAACGAATTGTATCCGCTAAATAAGCCCATACCATAATAAAAGAGATAAGAATTCTTATTTGGAAACTATATTGCTTACACGTTATGAAACACTAAAAATATATATGTTTAAAATTATATAGGTAATAACATACATATATGGAATTCACCTACACCTATCATTACAATAAAACATACATTTCACAGTCAAACAGTGACTCCATTGTTGATATGTGTTCAACATTACAGTCGATATCGAGCCACCGACTGACCGACCGCCGGACCACTGAGGTTAATTGAACCTTGTACACACCAAGAATTCAACATTCAAACAAACTCTCCCACGTAATGAGCCGGAATGTTTTGGGTCCACTGACTGAACAGATTTCAGGCGAAGGCCTTATTATTACAATAATATTCAACTGCCACTTGTCCAGGTTGGATGCTTCGGCCTTTTGATACGATATATTCCAATGAAGACGTAAGCGATTACCTCGAAAACGTTGCGACTACGTCGATCTATCCTGTTCCACAACTTCTTCCCTCACGTTTCTTTTACCACCACCGCCGTTTATTGGGCGATGTTTCAGTAACTATGTATAAATGGTTTTACACGAAACGTGTTTCTTTTATTTAACTGGGCACGACTTTGAACGTCGTTTTCATTTCAACCAATTTTTGTCTTGTGTGAGTTTGGATTCTTTTTGAAGCAGATACTACCCATCACTCTTCCGTCCAACTACGATGTACGGATGGACTGCCAAAGACAAAAGTTTTCATTGCAATAAAAATGGCCATCGCAATTACGCTGTTATGACAGGTCGGTGGCGTGTTTGAAAATGGAAGGCACGGAGTAAGACCAGCTTCAAACTTATTGCCACATATATGTTTATCTCTTACAGGAGGTCGTCTTTTTTTATTTGAAAGGTCGTTTTCGCATACAGGTGGTAAGTTATCCGAACAATGGTATAAACATAATGACTCACGTTAAGTGTAACAGCTGTGAAGTGGGGGGCACATGGCTATCACCAGTCATGCCACAGTAAATGAGAGGGATCCATTATTGGATGGGATTTAATAATTGTCATAATACAAATATGAGAAATTATTCTTAGAATTAAAAAATAATAATATTTTTAAAATATTGTAATATAATTTATACTTATTAATTGTTTGTAAAATTTAATCATAATATGTTATATAAAATGTTTATTAATTAATTATTTATTCATAATGATAATAATTATTTTTTTAATAAATTAATTTAAGAAAATATTTTCCTTCTAATTAAATATATTAACCAAATTAACGATACTGAAAAATTATATACTATATAATTAAATAGGTTATATGTGCTAACAAATGTTTAAATATTTTTATGTGTATAAAGTTAAATTACTCAACCACAAATCCCTCTCTCATATTGTACATTAACAATGGCTTACAAACCCTTCAAACTATACATTTAACGGTAGCTTACTACTCAACAAATATAACATGATATATATTTGAACTTTACTCATTTTGACAAGTCACTGACCCTTCATCTTAACTATTACCCATATTCCATCTACATTTTTACAGTACATGTGGTGAATCAACAAATTAATTGATCTTAACTATTTCAACAATGACAACTAAAACATTAACCATCACATTTTATTCTTTTTAATTTTTCAGGATAACTCATTTCTTATATTAATCAGAAAAGACTTGATGAGTTTACTACCAATCCCTCTTCCGTCAAACTACGATGTACGGATGGACTGGTAAAGACACAAGTTTTCTTGATACATGGGCGGACGAGAATGCAACAAATTTGTTCATTGCAATTACGCTGTAATGAATGGTCGGTGGCTAGTTTCAAAATATAAGGCACGGAAGAAGACCACCTTAAAGCTTATTGCCACATATATGTTCATCTCATATATGAGGTGGTCTTTTTTTTGTTTTTAAAAGGTCGTCTTCGCATACAGGTGGTAAGTTATCCGAACAATGGTATAAACATTATGACTCATATTAAGTGTAACGCTTTGAAGTGGGGTACGTCTATCTCAGGCCACAGTACTTGAGAGGGATCAATTATTGGATGGGATTTAATAATTATAATAATATAAGTATGAAATAATTATTTAAACATATTGTAATATAATTTGTATTTAATAATTGTTTGTAAGATTCAATCCTAATATATCATATAAAATGTTTAATAATTGATCATTTATTCATAGTTATTCGGTTTTTTTTAATAAATTAATTTGAAAAAAAAATCATTTCAATTAAACATATGATAATGTAAGATCATATACTACATAATTGAATAGATTGTATGTGCCAACAAGATACCGAAACAATTTTACATGTATATAAAATTAAGTTATACAATTACAAATCCTTCTTCCTTATTGTACATTAACAATGGCTTATTAGCCCTTCAAACTATGCATTAAAAGGTATCTTACTACTCGTCAAACACAACATGATATAAATTTGAACTTTACATATTTTTAGAAGTCGTTGACCTTTCATCTTAACAATTACCCATATTCCATCCACATCCTTGCAAGAACTATGACAAACATCAATATCAACAAATTAATTGAACTTAAATATTTCAACAATGACAAAACTAAAATATTAACCATCACATTTTATTCTTTTTGATCTTTCAGAGTAACTCATTTCTTATGTTAATTAGAAAATAGTCAACATGTTTATAACTTTTCGTTGGAAAATTTGTGTAATTGGGCTTATCCTTGGGTCTTTTGTAGAAGTGAGTATTCTATGTTTTTGGCTTTTGGCATATCTTTTATTTTTTTGTGATGGTGGTGGTTATAGTGGGATTGAGGAGTTTTGAGAATCCAAGGTTATCATGGTAGTTTAATTTTTTTTCTAAGAAATGATATTGGTTAAGGTTATGGAGGACAATATGGAAGTTAGAGTACAAGGCTTCTACTGATATTTTTTTCCTATATTCCCTAAATAATTTTATGGAGGTGCTTCCATCATGCACTCCTGGACTACTTTGGGATGATTTTTTTAAATTATTGATTAGTTGTATTCTTTTTTAATCTT
>JARHVA010001812.1:1147500-1157500 GCA_037957365.1 Torreya grandis | reverse complement strand
TTCAATGCATACAATTTTCTTTTATTATTTTGATACACATTCTCATTTGTTAAAAATAAGAATAATTATATTTTTTAGAAGTTATCAAAACCATTATTGTTCTTTAGTTTGACCCTATTGTCTAAAATGTTTTTTGAGTGTAACAATAATTACAAATTTTTACAATAATAATTTTGCTTTTCTTGTACTTACATATGGAGGTATATCCTTTATCGGAGGTAACTATCCCAAATCCCCAACAAAAATCATTGACCTTCCACCAAAGAACATATCAACATTTTTTAGAAATGCTTGGTGGATTTGAGAATCTATATTTTCAAGCAAATTTTGACCTATAAAGATCATCTCATCAGTCAAAATATATCTACATGTTTAATTTATTCTTGAAAGGTTGTTAGCCTTATTCCTTCTAGTTTTACAAAATATGAAATAATAATTCAAAAGGTAACATGTATTTTTTATGCACCAATGTTAAATGTATAAACTCCTATTAGAACAGGTAGTAGAAGGGGGTAACACTGTGGTTGTGATAACTATGGAAGTGCTAATTTAATCCTTATAATAAGAGAAGATGTCCCTATTCCTACTATTCCTTGGATTATTAGACACAATGAAGATATATTTTGTCCTTGATTATAATGTCTTATAATTATAACAAATTCTAATTTTTGTTTTTCACTCAAGCTTTCATAACAAAAATTAGACTCTGTTTCATCCATAGATAGTAAGCTATCTTCTTTTGCCATCCTTAAAAATTTAAGAGATTTGTCCATTTTTTCTTCACCCTAATAATTTGAATCCCAAATTATCTATCTATCAATATCTCTTCAACCTCAACATATCAATCACAAAAACTTGTATATATTGTTTTTGGTGTAGACCTGATATGATATCCCACTCATGTTTAATTGTATTCAGTTAGATAATGCCATCATCTTCATCCTCTATTTATTATTGAATGCCATTGTTTATTTCAATCCTTTTCTCTCTATGAAAAGGATTATATTGAAATTCACCCAAATACATTTTATTACCTATTCATCTAGGCCAATGTCTATCTCCATATCACAGAATGGTTTGTATAATAGTAATTTTGACCAACAAAAATCTACAAATTTTTAACTATGTTGTTCTGGGATGCTGTAAAACCTGGGCCATACCCTTACAATAGCAAATGTTTTTATTGGGTTCCACTTTTCTCCTTTTTTAATTCTAGTATTATGTATCAAAGATCTTGGAGGTTCAACGAATGGTAAATGCTCTGTTGAGCAATGTCTATCAACATATCCATCAATTATTGACTTTCCTTTTTTTTAGTTTCTTCATCTTCTTTTAATATCAGTTTAAAAACTTTATGTTCAACATTCAATTATAAAAATACACTGCCACACTGCATCAAAATAAGTTCTAGCAATATTTGATATGTTTCCATTACACCTATATCTCTTTGAATAATTTTTTTCGTTAACAAACATCTATACACTCTTGCAATAGGATCTTTTGGGTTTTCAACATTTGCTAATTGCATCAGCATTTGTTGATATGTTTCTAAACTTTTTTATGATTTTGCAACATACTTTTCAATGTATTTCACAACAACATGTTTTGATAGTACTAATTTTCAATCTACATTTGAATTTCATGATTACAATAAATGATGATTATGAGTATTCAAACAATCATCATTTTGTTTTGGCTCATATTTTTTATCTCCTTTTTCAAGATCTAAACAAAGTTTTAATCCATTGAGATGCAAAATCTAAGGTGAGTTTTACCTAGATCAAAGAAAATTATATTATTATTCATATAAAAAACAATTAATAGATATTTTACACTAATGCTTATTATTTTAAAAATAATGATTTTTACTTACAAACCTTTATTCCTCTTTTTTTCCTATGTAATCTCCATCTATACACATGGTATGACACTCCACATAATTAATAAATTATTCATAGTACTATTTTGGATCTATTTGATCAATGTTACTATGTTCCTCAAACATGGATGCAAGCTCAAATTGTGTCCTCCTTGTATCACAATTGAAATTATATTCATTTGTAGTTTTATAATAGTTACCTTTTATGTAAGATAAGTAAATTGTTAATTAATTCATACCTATATTTTTATTTGATGTACATCTCATCTAAGATTCCATGCACATACGATTCCATCAAAATATGTTTTGGAAAAGTTAACTTGATATTTATTTTCCTAGTCTAAGATGTCTATATTCAGTGATCCAACCAACCATAAAAAACCATGCATATGTGGAGACCGTATGTGTTTCCATTCATATCTACACCAAAAATATTTAACATTCATAAAACTTTTATAGTATCTCTTTTCAGAATAATGTATTTATAATGTACATATAATACATAACTATTTGTGGGTGGTCAATAATGTTTTCTCGATACCATCTTTATGCTTCACGTGGATTAGTAGGTGGAGTTCTTTGCATTAGTATATGGAGGTTTGGCCAATACATGTCTTATACACTTAAAGTAAAGAAGATAGTTGGCATTCTAATTTGATGAAATAGGTCAATTAACTCTATATAACACTTCATATAATAAGAACATGTACCTCATAATGTTGTTATGTATCACATCAACCAATATACAAGGTGATATTCTGGTATATTATCCATGTGTTCACATAATTCATCAATCATAATAGGTAGTTATTAAAGGATTTTATTTACAAATACTATTGGCAGGTTTTGTGCTCAATTTCATATTATCATATTCATGTAAAAATACCTAAGTCAATGTTGTGTTCTAAAATGATTATGTCAATATCGAATTAGATGTTTCACATATTTATGTAGATGTACATGTTTTAGTCATGGTTATAACCAATCACACCTTCCACTAGGAAATAAGGTTGAGAAATCCATGTATAATAAACCTTCTATCACATACTCATTTAATGGAGATGTAACAATTTGTGGTCAATCTATTACTTCACTTGAAGTAGCATTTCGATTGTTTACCCAAGATCGAATCATTCCATATCTCTCATGACATTAGGTGGTTTGGTCTCCATTTATGACATGTGATTTACAATATCACCTTTATTTGTCTCAAGTATAGGACTTGGAAAAACATATTGACTAAAATCTATAATAAATTTCATGTTAACTAAGTTTAATTTTTTTAACACATTTATAGGCTTATTGATTGGGAGATCCTTTGGAGTTGTTTAATCAATATTTACATCTTTATATAACTTATCATGTTAAATCTTATATTTAATTGCATTATGTGCATGATATTTATTAATAGTAAAGTTATATGTAGTTCCACAATTGTTTCTTTCTTCGTACTATGATAATTGGAAGATTAAAAATATGATGTGGAAATTTTTTAGCAATTTCCTTAACTTCATATAGAAATTAAATACTATGCCCTTTGTATTTTTATTTCCCTCTTATTTCATGGGTTACCTAAAGAATTATATTCACACAGGTGATCAAAATCTCTTCCACTTGGGTCAAGTTTACCAATTCAGGTGGTTAGGGCCTAGGATCTATGTTATTTGCTTCAAAAAATTGGCATGACATTTTTTATAAATAGGCCCTTCAAGAGCTCAAAAAATAATCATACCAAGGTAAATCTCTTGAAAAATATAACACATATGTGGTGAAGTAATATTATCAAACTCATCTCAAAACAATAAATGTATAGTCTTGAAATATATGCTAAAATGCTTTATTATATTAATATTTGTTTATTCTTGATTTCTTTGGGATCCATGCAATTCACTTGGCCATGTCTATTCACTAATTTAAAAATTATTTTTCTTATTTATTATTTTGAGATTGGTTACATATGTTTGATTCTTCATAGGCCCTTGTATATCATCATCAATATTTGAAAAATAAAATTTCAATGGCTCTATCAATACTTTTTGTGGCATTTTTGGTACACACTCTAATCCAATTTCACTTTCATGAATATGGATTTGAAAAAATTCCATCCTATGTTCTGATTCTCTCTTCATTAAAATTTCATCATTAACATCCACATCGACTTTATTGTTATCAAAATGATGTCTTTATACTATGTCTTTATTTTGTTGTTGTAGTAGTTCTCTTTCTGGATCAATCATTTTATCTACATGTATTGATATTTATAATCTGCTTCACAATATAGCTTGGTCTTATTGAGAATTTTGTACATGCTTTGATATATTCTGCATGTTTTTTCATTTGTCCTTCTAGCTCTTTGATTGGAAATTTAACTCTAGGTTTTGTGCATTGTTGTCTTTCATATTAATTTTTATTTATTCTATCCTAATTTGCCATCAATAATTGTCATTTATATCTTTGGTATTCCTGAGAGTATTCTCTTAGAAGTTCTCACTTTTGTTCTTCATATTCTTTTTTCTATTGTTCATTTTCAAACTCCATTTTTCATCAAGCCATACTCCATACATATTAAATAATTTTTATATTAGTCATATAACTATAATGATATTATAATACATTCATATTAACTTATAACAACAACAACAACAACAACAACAACAACAACAACAACAACAATAATAATAATAATAATAATAATAATAATAAAGTGATGTAAGACTCATAAAATGGCATAAAAGTCATAACCCTAATCTAAAATTACTATAATATTTAACTATCATATTCTAAAAAAGAAAACTAAAATTAAAAATCATACATAAAATTATATCAATGTAAATGAAACATTCCATTTTTAATTATAATTTATGTGGAAAGACACATTATAAAATGATATAAAAATCATAGCACTAATATAAAATTAATTAATTATTAAAATATCATATTTAAAAAAATAAAAGTAACATTAATAATCATACATAAAATTATATAAATGTAAATTTATATATACGAACAAATTATTTAGCCTTAATTATAAATAATCTTAGGGTAATAATTTATAGGTTAAATAACTATTATTGGGCAAATTTTTTTTCCCTTAAATTCATTATAGGGTAAATAATTTATCATAAGATTTACCATATTTACCCTATAAACTATTACCAATCTGTATATAAATTTAATACATATAGATCTCATGATAAATCTTTGACTAAATTATTTAACCTTAAATTATAAATAATGGTAGGGTAATAATTTATAGCATAAATAATTATTATAAGGTAAATTATTTACCCTTAAATTATGTAATAATTTATAGGGTAATAATTTATACCATAAATAATTATTATAAGGTAAATTATTTACCCTTAAATTATGTAATAATTTATAGGGTAATTCATAATCTTAACGTAATAATTTATATGGTAAATATGATAAATCTTAGGATAAATAGATTTTGTACAACAATAACAACTAAAATATATATGAATTTTCTATACATACCATAAATATTAGAAATTTGAATTAAAAACAAGCAATTTTTTAAGTCTTCTCTGTTAGGCTTTACTCTACCTTGAGCTCTGATGTTTTTTCCGCTTGAATTGATGAATGATTTTATCTTGTATAATAATAATAATAATAATAATAATAATAATAATAATAATAATAATAATAATAATAATAATAACAACAACAACAACAACAACATTATTATTATTATTATTGTTGTTGTTGTTGTTGTTGTTGTTGTTGTTGTTGTTGTTATTATTATTATTATTATTATTATTATTATTATTATTATTATTATTATTATTTTATAAATGGTACGTTAGTTCATATTCCCTAAAATGTTAGCTTCTGATTGATTATATTTACACTCTTCCACACCTCCCCATGTTAAATATTTTTTTTAATTTTTTTCTTTAAGTCATCTTCCAATCAATTAATTGCCAACCCACTCATGACATTACACCCTTTCACCCTCCCCCCCCCCCCCCCCCCCCCTCAAATGCCACTATAGGGAACACCTATCAATGTAATTATAATAAATATCATAGATGAATTGATTGAAACACAACTCCACATATAATGTTTAGTTTGAATCAATGATGTAATGTCATGTCAAAGCCCTTAGATTCATCTCAAAAGAGAATAAATAAGGTATATTCTATTTAAACCCATTTAAATTTGAACATGTGGTTTGGCAGATGGCTAGTTGGTTGAGGTAGTGTATGTGTTATTATAATAGTCTTTGTGATCAATCATATATGTTTCCTTCAATAGCTTTTTGCCTATGATGAGACCTCAAATATGGGAAATAACATTGGTCATATTAAGATCAGGTAATATTTTACATACACTCTTCATCTTGATAAAGAGGCCTCCCATGTCTTGAAGATGCTACCTCTTGGTTTTACGAATGAGAATAAAAAGCAAGGTATTATTGTGCCCTATTTAGTTAGGTGGATCTTCTTTCATAATAATTGGTTGGAGGGTTTTTGAGTCTCTGTGGATGGATTCATGTTATGAAGGGCATTTTATCAAGTGTTTTGATGCTAATATTTCCTTTTACGGTAGATCAATTAATCTATAACACATTGACAATGGATGAATGAATGTTTAGACTGAGGTTGAGGAGTAGGGAGGATAAAAATAAGGTTATAGTAGGGGATGAAATAGAAATCAAGGTGATAATATTAATGGAAGGTGAGGAGTGCATATCACTGAAAAGAGCTACCATGATATTCAAGAGCTTATCAAAGAGGAAGTAATCACAATGAAGGTTCTACCACTAATATGGAAGTGGTTACCAATAGGTTAAAAGATGCCAAAAATAGTGCAGGATATCAAGGAAGTTGATTTAAAATATATCTAGCATAGGATTTTGATACATTTTGGTTATCTATATAATGGCCATTGTGAATTCCAAAGATGCCTACCGAGACAATGTCTAGATGTTAATGCATTTTGTTTGGGTTTCTCAAGATTATGGTGGTATATGATGGATTTAGGGTTACACATGACTAATTTAAGTTTTTTGGGCCAGTAAAAACATTGGACGAACAACCTAAATGAGAAATACATGCTTCTTGGTTTATTTCCAGTACTAGAGGCTCATGGTAAATTTATTTACAGGTATTTTTCTCTTTCATTCTGCATGTTTTTATTTACTAGTCAATTCTATTATGTATTTATTTTGAGCATGGAAATTTATTTTTATTACCTATGTTGGAGTCCTAAACTGATATGATTAAAATGCCACAAACCCACTAAATCTAATTTGTAAAAAGAGTTTCAATCACATTACATCATGTTTATGAAATGCATTAAGTTTAAGGATTTTTGGCTGAAATTTTAGCATACAGGTGGTCTATTTACATCATAATATGAGTGTACATCAATATATCATGAGCACATACATAATTTACCTCATTGGAAAAAAGTGTATCACAAACAAATAAGACAAATGGGATTGCCAATCCTATTTTTAGATGCTAATAATGATGGGTATAATTCCTACGTGACATTTTCAAGATATTTTTTGCCTGTAAAAGTTTCATGTTGGAAATTATGTTTTTGTATGTCACAAATTTTCAAATAATTCCACCTAAAATTGTTTTTTACTACTCTCAGTATATTTTATGATAATATAAAGTTCCAACAATATTAGCTAGTAGTTTTGTTGAGTATACAAAGAATTCAATCAATATATTTAAAATCAATGATATTTTGAAGAATATATTAAGAGAGTCTTTGCAGTATATGCAATCAATTAAATTAATCTTGGAATTGGTAATCCCACCAAATCTACATGAATTTTTTCATGAAATCACAAGTTTTAATTTAGGACATGAATGTTTATGATTTGGTCTAATGAATCAAAATATATTTGAACCTTTTAAAACATGCTACAATACTAATATTTCCTATGTGTGAATACACTGTTCTTGAAGGCAAGTGATCCTTTTCTCAACCAAAATTTTCAATCATGATAGACATATTTACGTTGTTTTGAAGTGTTACCTAGTATGCAATAGAAATATATATGGTACCACACTACTGTAGGTCTATTGAATGCATTCATGTACTTTGGTAGAGGAAAGTTATGGATAATTATTTGTTCCTCATCTAAGCAAATTCTCTGTTGGGGTCCATGAGCAATTTTGTTTAATGTAGGGAAAAAATTTGAATTATACTATTACTACTTGATTATACGATAGATTTTTATGTTATTAAATTTATGATTAGTGTTTTACATATCTACATTCATGTTCTAGAATATTAAACTAATTTATGCACATAATCATTATGAAATACAATATTAATGAATTTTAATTGATTCTTGATTCTATGTTTTTCCTATATATATTTGTATATTTATTGGTTGTGAATTGTTCTCACTAGTTTTTAGATTGGATGGAAATTCCATTTTATGATTAATTCTAAAGTATCAAACAAATAGATGAACCAATACCCATTAAGTTTTTTTTTTTGATAATATTAGTCATTTGGTGATATTATATTGGCATTAAAAAAGGATGGCACCAAGGAAGATGGTATTAACATGATTTAAAATAAAAATGACTTAAAAAGTAGTGAATAACAAATATAAACACTTAACCAAAAAAAAATTAAATTATTTTATCATTGCACTAAACCAAATACGAAATACTTTTGTCTAACCTCCATATTTTATTCCACCATGAGGAAGCTGCTAGTTTATTTTTTAGATATATGAAGAAAATATATTGATACAAAATAATTATTTGTTGACCCACCAAATGAAACATGACATGTTATTTGATTATTTAGCTATATCTTGGGTGAAGGCATCATTTTTGTTTAATAAAAACTGCTCGCATGCATAAATGACATCCACTTCTTGCATTGGCATGTCTCTATATGAAATATTAAAATTTTAATTGCATTCAATGGGACAGGCTAAGTAATGTCTATAGTTTTAAATTTTCTTGATAAAATTAGGTAACCTATACATATGGGATATATATTATTTACCTTATTTTCAATTCATAAATATTTTGTGCATCAAATTCTTTGTATCTATGATTTTAATTTAATTCAAACTATCTATTATTTAAATATTTGTAGCTTTATTAAGGCCTTGATAATCTAATTAAAGATTTAATACTTTTTACTCCAAATATATACATGTTAAAAGTAAATTAGAACAAGTTCTATTTTAATTTGTGTTTCAAAATAACATATGTAAAGTAGATCTTTATATTATTTTGAAAATAATATATCTAAAATTTTAGAATGAAAAATAACTTTTTACCTCATATATATGTATTTTAGAGCAGCTTTTCTTCCAGATTTTATGTTTAGAAACTTTAGAAATGTCAAAATAAGTTTTTGTTTAAATATATGTTTTATAATTTTTAAAACTAAAATATCATATTTTATTCAAATGTATGTATTTGAAATCTTAAGACGTAAAATAAATATATTTTGACCAAATATGTGTGTTTAATAGCTATAGAAGGTAAAATATATATTTTGTTTCAAGTTTTAATTTGATTTAAAGCTTCATTTTTGAAAAATTGAGATGGTAGAGACATTGCTAAGAAAAACTTTGATTGCAACACAAATGATTACATGAAATGTTTTGGATGTTGTCTTTTTTCTCAAGATTTCATTTTTTTATTCATATGGGCTTCTTTCTCAAAAAATTTAAAAAAAAACAAGGTTTGTAATGATCTTATATTTTGGTTTTATTTCAAAACTAGTATAGTAACACCTAAAGATATCCAAACCATTTACATCCAAACATGAGAGAAATGTAATATTTTATTAATAAGTTATTGTTAGAAATAAATTAAGACTCATTGTTAGTAATGGTCCTTGGTTTTTAAATGGGTAATATTGCATGCACCATAACAACTAGAGTTGCTTTCTCATTAGCTAGTTTCCAAATAACTAAATAAATACTTAATGATGAGATCATTTGATTCCATTCTCCACCTATCCATTCTTATATAAAGTGTATGTTGTCCATAATGGTCCAATGAGGAATCCACAAAGTAAATCCCCCCCTTCCCCCTTCAATATAGATCCAAATAAACTCAAAATGGTGAAATTCCCTATATAGATTGGATCATAGATATG
>JARHVA010001812.1:1135000-1142500 GCA_037957365.1 Torreya grandis | reverse complement strand
CATTATGAAAATAGTAAATGATATAAATGAAAATTTTGGGAAAGAGTATCAAATTTACAAATTAGAAAAACATGTATTATATGCCTTAGGTATAATTTATGTGGGAACATGTTGATAAATTAATATTGATCTCTCTATTGATTTGAAAAATGCATGTCTACAGGTTGTAGGATTAGTAATGAATTATTTTTTTTAATGCTTTATATTTAGACTAATTTTTTCAACCTTAATTTTAGATGTGAAAATTGATCAACAAGTACGAACTATTAAAAATATATATAAATAAAATAAAATCTCAACAACTTAATTATTATATTTAATATCAATTTTTTTGAACAAATTATTATTGAAATTATAATTTTATTAAAGTTTTATTAATTGAATTTTTTTTTACTTAATTAAATATTTCAATGTTATTCATGGATAAAATTTAAATTAAAAATAACGTAGTATGCGACACACAACCAAAAAATTATACTTGCACACTATTTTCATTATTATTTTTCTTCTACATCATCTTCTTATTCTTCTTAATAAAAAATTGGTGTAATACAATGTATTTATAAAAATGTCATGTGAACTTAATTTTTCATAAAAATGGATTATTTGAAATATTTTAAAAAGATTAAAAAAAGCTACTTGCATTAAAACAAAGTAATTTGATATATATCCATTGAATGGATTTATTATTCTAAAATTAGATTAAATACACTAATTTGATCTACAACTAATGAATGGATGTATTATTTTTTAAAATGAATGTGCAACATGAATTATTTATCATTATCCCCCTTGATCCTAAGTGAACTAACAATTTTATCTCTATGTTTAAAATTTGAACATTTACAATAACTTTAATGAAGATATATGTGGGTTGTTCTTGGGTGTTTATATACTTCAATTCAACATATTTATTATTAAAAAAAATTTAAATAAATTAGTACTTAAAATCAAAATGCTTTGACCTATTATGATGGATTGAATTTTTGTCCAATTTGATAGCACTTATATTATAACAAAAATCATTGTAGTTTGATTCTTTTTCTCCCAAATGTCTTCTAAAAAAATTTATAGTGATAATGTGTTTGTACCTTTTGAAGAGATTGTAATATACTTTGCTTCTTTATAGAAATGGAAGATAAAATTTTATTCATTGAACTATGTGTAATTGAAACCAAACCAAGTGAAAAATAAATTCAAAATCTTAACTTTTGTTCATCCAAACTATGTCCCTAATCAAATATAGTAAAACCAATAGTTTAATGCTTTTTAGTGGCATAATAATGAATTCTAAAATTGATAGTACCTTTCATATACATCAAAATCCTCATAGTTTCCTTCATATTAATTTCTGATGTCTTAGGTATATATATTTAAATAAGATAAACTTAATAAGTAATATAAGTAATACTTGGTCTTATGTGATTTATAAATATTAACCTTTGAACAATACTTTTATGTACTGTTTCATCAATTGTTTTAACGTCATCTTCACTCCATAACATAGTTATATATGTATTTAGAATGTAGAATTATTTATAATCAACCATAAAGAATTTATTCAACTTATCATTTACACACTTACTTTGGCATATAAATATTTCATCCTTAGTTTGATGAACCTCCAACACTAGGAAGTAGGTCAAATGTTTAATTTTAAATTCACCCTTCATCAACATAGACATTTACAATAAGGATATAATTACCTTATTGGTTGTAGTAAAGATTAGGACCATTATTGATTATTTTGAACACACTTTTCTTAAATTATCCATCAATTTAAGTATCCCATGCTCTTGATGCTTCTTTTGGGGCATACAAATTTGTATTTATCTTATAGACTTGGTTTCATTTACTGTGTACTATAGTTATTTTTTTTTGTTTTTATACATATAATTAATGTTATAAGTACACACTTGAGAAGGATTTTATTACATCCATGTAATGTATCATCCATATATTTTTTAGCAATTAGTAAAATGACCATTATAATAATGTCTTCTATATCCACTAGCTAAGATTAATTTTAAGAGGCCCGACTGGATAAATTAGTAGAAATATTTGAAGAATCTAGGGAAATTTGAATCATAGCTATTGTTAATCCTTCATCAACAATGGTAAATCTATGATGATTTTGAAGGAGTAAAAATAACAAATTTCCTTTTTTTGTACAACCATTTAACTATACTAAAAGATAAACACTGAATGGAGCCACCAAAAGGATACACTGAAAATGGATAAACTAAATGAATACACAAGACATATCCACCAATGGATTTGTCAAATGACTATGCTAGATGGCTATGCTAGATGAATACATCAAACATTTGCACAAAATGGTTTGTAATGAATGGCAAGTGCCAAATAATTGTGTTGAATGTGGGGTTGAATAGATTGTGTCAAATGTTGATGTTAGGCCAAACTACCAAGTAACTAGTATAACTGGTTTGCTATATGGTCACCTGATCATCTCCCTAGTATTATAAATACACCTTCTTCCCTTAGTTTAAATTTTTTTCATATTATGTTTCTTATCACCCTTCATCCCCACCCTTAATAATCTGCCATGGTAAGAAAATATGTTTTGAAGAACCTGACAAGCTTGTATATTTTTAAGATTGTAAAGTAGCTAGATGTGTATATGGTATAATGATTAGATCTAGAAATTTAGCTTCAATGACCTATTTTATATTTACCTAGATATATCCTAGAGAAACTGAAAGTTCACATTATTCGAGGAACACTTATTAAATATGAATATAAATAAAATTTATATGGGGTTTATAAGAGGAATTCATATTCTATGTGTTAGGAGTTAGTAAAAATCATAATTCTTTTTTTGCAAATATTATCATCATTTTAGATAAGCTAATAAGGAGAAGATTAAATAACGAACTGGTCAAGCTACCTCTAGTAACCAATGTCATAGATCCATTGGATAACACTTGAATTCATCTAGAATCATATGATCTAGTTAAAAAAAATGGTCAAGAATGTCTATTATGAAGATGTGGGGTGTGATTTAGATGATAGGGATATTAAACAATAAGAGATGGAAATTAAACATGTCAAAAGTCATTCACATTTGATAAAGGTCCTTTAGATTGATGAATATTCTATAAGGATGGAATAATGATCAGTCAATAAAATACTTGAAACCCTTGATGACATAAGGATTGAATTATTGTATGGAATTCAAGATTATCAACCACCACAAAGAGATCCAAACTAAGATGAGGAATTTAGAGAGAACTCTTAGTGCATGTAAATATTCAGTCAAGGGATATTTATTTTGATGCATCAATCACCAATAATGATCTTGGTAGAGCATTTTCTAGAGGAAATCAATCTCATCCTAAAAGAATTGATACCAAATGCAGTTTTATTGTGGCAAGCCTCAAGTCCATAAAGCCATTGCAGAGTATATCTATGATACATAGGTTGTTACTAAAGGTTCAATATGATGCATGTTTAGGGAATATAAGATACCCTATGTTGAAATTTTAGTGTTTTATTCATTTTAACACTTGATAGTAAGAATTGAGGATTTGGATATCATTCATTCCCTAAACTTACAACATATTGAACCTTTAGTTGTAATCTTTTCATCAAAGATATAGTCTACAATGGATTTGTTGACTTGAGGCTTGCCAAAACACTAGTGCATTTGGTATTTAATTTGTGAGGATGAGATCAATTTCCTATATAAAATTCTCTCCAAAGATTATTTTTGGTCATTTACACATCAACGTAAATATCCATTAACTAATTTTTTCCACATACTGAGAGTTGTCTTTGAATTCCTCATCTTGGTTTAGATCTCTATCCTAAATTCCATGCAATAATTCATTCTTCATGTCATCAAGGGTTTAATGTTTTTTATTAAGTGATCATTAATCCATTCTGGTAGTATATTCATTAATATGAGGGACATTTGGAAAAGGTGGATGACTTTTGGCATGTTCAATTTACATCTCTTATTATTCATTAACCCTTTCATATAAATGGTTCCCCACATATTCATAATAGACATTATCAACCATTTTTTGGCTAGCTCATATGATTTTGGACAAATTCTAGAGTTATCCAATGGATTCATGACATGGTTACCATAGGCATCTTGACCAATTCTTGATTTAATTTTTTTCTTATCAAATTGTCTAAAACAATGACAATACATGCAAAAGAAACACCATCATTTTTAATAACTCTTGACACATGAAAATTTAGTTCCCATTATAAACCCTTTGTAAATTTTATTTCTCTTTATATTCAAAAAAAAATCCTTTAACAACATGTGAACTTCCTATTTCTATAGGAAATCAAGGCGATGTAAAGGTACACATACAATGTTTAATTTGTTATCCCCAATAGCATTGAAAGTCACTTAGATATCCTTCAATAGGTGAGATACATTTAATGGCTTTATATCTTTCAAGTTTTTAATCTTTATTTGCTTATTCCTTTTCACCTTTGTAGGGTTTGGGAATCTAGTCCTTGATTTTTTTTATTTTCCTTTCTTTTACCCATGCTCTTAACTCCTTTAAATGTTCTTGCACTTACGTTCAGCACTATCATTTAATATGCCATTCAATGCTTCCATTCGGCACTATTATGAGGTATTGTCATTCATCAAATTCATTCAAATCCTATGATTGGCATTGTTATTGTTTGGTATCACTGCTCATTTCCTCAATTTGGGTTATACTAGTTTCCTTATTTGATGTCAGGGGTTGAGGGTGGTTTTACCATATATATGTGGTGAATGGAGGGGTAATTTAATATATTATTGTAAATGGTGGGTGAGATGACCCCAAAAATAATTAATATTCCTAAATTTTTGGAAATCTTGATCCATCTACCAACCCTTAAAAATTGCACAACATTATATCATAAAATTGATGACTATAGGAAATACAACATATAATTAATGGGAATGAATAGGGTAACATTATATATTTGAATAGTGATACAAAAATTCTAAGAATACACTTTCATAAAATCTAAATGGGAATAACTTTCTTTAATTTACCTACACTAAATGTGTGAATACTATTTATATGAGAAATCTTAGATATACAAGCATGATATTTATCATTATGGTTGTGTATATCATTGACCTAAATCTAGATAACTACCTTCATAAAAACTACCTTATCCATTTCATAAATGCCAAAGAACTTCCTAATGAATCTTCTCATACTTTCATTAAATGATGGAAGTCTCTTGATCGAAAAGTATTCCATAACATGAATGATGATAATATTTTAAAACTATTTGTCACTACTCTTAAACCTACCCTTTAATATAAAGTTTAAATTTTTTCACCTAAAACTTTATAAGAAGCCTTAGACCAAGCAAAAAGGCAAGATTTTCTTATGACCCAATTTGAACCATTTCAAAAAACTACTAAAGCACCTTTCTAATCATCTTCTCATAATATTGATTCATTCAAGCCTCCCCAACCTCAAAATAGAGCATCCAATTCAACCTATTTTTATCCAACCCACCCTCCCTTGTGTCTAGAAAAACTTATGAGAAAATTTACACCTTCTAAACCCATGAGATTTGATCCTTCCAAACCTCCTCCAAAATGGTACAATCGTGATAAGTTTTGTTGGTACCATGATACTATAGGTCATTCTAATGAGTCTTATAGTTATCTTCATCAATTTATTCTTTTTTCCTTTCTTGGTCCACATTTCAATCTTGATACTCTCACAAAAAAAACATTATAAATAATATATTCAACCTCTAAAACTCAATCTCAAGAACCACAATCACATCAACATCAACTACATAACGAACAAACCACATCTATTATTTTTTTTAAAATCACAATTGATATTTCTTGCTACAAAAATAATTAAAGATTACTAACGTGAATAACTTTAAACATATTATGCCATCCATTGAACCTCAACCTCTTAGGCCACATAAAGCAAAGGAGTACTTAGTTCAAATGCCTACTCCAAAGAATATCATACCTGGTCCTCCTCTATCTCCTCATACCTCTCCTACACATCATATGTCATATTTAACATCCTTAAAATATGCCAAACCAACACATTTACCTATCTCTAGAGACACTTTCCAACCCAATGTAAATCATTTTAATGGTTCAATGTTACCTCACTCCAACTCACATGTTGTGGCATCCTGTGATGCACATCTATATGTCCCTTTAGAATTTGGGGCATATTGTGATGTCCATCCATACATCCACTTACCCATTGGGGAATCTTGTGATGCCCACTCTTATTCTACAATACATAACAACAAACAAATTCAGTTTCAAGAAATCTTTACAGACTTATAGACTTTTATTTCACATTCTCATCTTTAATATAAACATTATCATACGTAATACTTGTTCTCTTGTCTCATATTTCTTTGTTTGTGTACATTTTTATTTCTTTCATTTAGTTTTAATAACATCATTCTTTTCCTTTACATTCTTTGGTTTTATTCCAGATTACATTTGGCATTTGTTCTCATTTTCTGTCTTTATATACCTCTTTCATTTGTCTTTTTATGTCACTCTTTGACTTAGGAGATTTATGATCATTTGTTCCCCTTTCTTTAGCATTTACCTCTTGATGTACCATAGTCTTCTTTGTCTTTTTGACATTTCTCTTATCACACTTGTTGGGTTTCTCTTTTATTGAGTTGTAGTGTATAACCATGGATATGACCCGACCCTCCTCATAAAATCACCATATTTTCATGTTCTTGATCTTTATTCTCAACATTATATTTTTACTCTTTTTCTAAATAGAATTTGTAATCAATCTATGTTAGCATATTTTCCTTTATTTCTCTTATTCTTACGACAAGGAGTCACAATTTACTATCATTGTATCTTTCTTTTCTCTTTGTCACATTTTTTATTATTTGACATAATTAAAATTATTCCATGTGTCATTCCACTTGAATTTCCCATTTATTTCATCTTTACATTGGACAAAACAAGGTCAAAGTCAAGATAAAACTTTTATTTCACCTAGATTTATGAGACTCTTAGACCCCATGCTCTTTCAAGGTCTCTCTCTCTTAGCAACCTTATCCCAACTCTTTAAGTGAAAGTCATATTTAGAAACTACGTTTGATTTTCCAAATCCATATGGAGGAGGAATCTTAAAAAAATCCATCAATAAATTTTAAATCTAAACAATTTGAAATAAAAGGCAATGATATCTAAAAGGCAACATACAAATCTCAAAAGTCAAAATCGCACAAAAAAATGTGATTACAAGCACATCTCCTATCTCTAATCAAAGATAAAACTCTACATTTGGCATCACATAGATTTGAGGTCCTTTAGGGTATGGTTGTCCAATAGATTGGAATAAGGGATTTCAAAATACTCTATGGTGATACCTAGTTTCTCACACAAGTACCCAATCTTTGTAGTAGACTGATGGCTTTGTAAGGGGTCCTGTAGAATGGGAAACATGTTATGGGAAGGTGGGTCTATTTTATTTTCCATGAATATAGCCT
>JARHVA010001812.1:1115000-1125000 GCA_037957365.1 Torreya grandis | reverse complement strand
AACTCCTTAAAACCTTAACCTTATCTCTTGATAAAGAAATGGAAACATATTTATAATTGGAGGAAATTAGGCTATAAAAAATAAAAAATATATTATATGTTTGAGTAAATTTCTCTACAGTCTATATATTTTTGACACCTAGAAGAATTTCATGTGGTAAAATATGGGTATGTATGTATGTTTTTATAGAATGGTTTTCATGGTTTTATTAAAAAATTATAGTAAACAAGTGATAACCATTATAAAACTTAAGTGTAATGTTGGCTAAATTTATTTTATTTTTATGGAAATTCCATGGAACCCTACTCTTGATTTCAAATATGTCATTTTGAATAATTCCCCTAGATGTATTGATATAAATAATTCCCTAATTCAGATTTTTAACTTTATCTCTCAAGCTCTAAAACCATTGGGGGAACCGTTAAGAACATAAAACATGGGAATATATTTGGCTCACATCCATGAAAAAGTTATAATCTCCTTGGAACCTTTTGAAGAGTTTATTGAGATCCTAATTTTTAAAATGAAAATTTGGTCCTTTTCTTTCCCAATTAATGTTTTGGGAGACCTCAATGCTTATTTTTTTTAAATAATTGCCATTAAAAAAATTAATTTCTTTATTTGAATATGTCTATAAAAAAATACACAATGAGGTGAAATTTGATCCTAAAACTTCAATGTTTGAGCTTGGTAATTTATGAAAACTAATGATGTAATAATGGATAACCCACAATATGACTCTGATAAAGAAAATGGATTGTATTACTCAATTATAATACATGTTATTACCTACAAATTTTATGGGGTTGGTTGTGTTTATTCTTCCCCATTCTTCACTCTCAAGTTTCCCCCTTCCTTTGATTCCCCTCTTTTATAAAGTTCACTATTTGCATTCTTAAGTAACTAGTTTAGATATTAAAATTTATGATTTGAATTTAATTCACATTTGAATAAATGCTTGTCTATAAAATTTTATCAGTTTATTACAAATATTAATTCACAACAAGATTTTATTAATTTATATGATTATTTGACATTTGATTTATTTTTGACTTTTTTGCATCAATAAAAATAAAATTTAATTCAATTTGGTAGTATTAAAACTAATGAACATGCCTTTGTTTGAAAACAACAACACAATAATGGGAAAGATCATGATAAGTGCAATAATACACATGATTAAAAATATTAAAAATCTAACTCCATTAAAAAAACACATGATGAAGATGATTTTTTAAAGAATAAAAATGATATTAAAAACAAAAAATTAAGGGCAATGACAATTCTATCACTATTAAAACTAAGATTCAAAACAAATAGAAGCCTAACAATAGAGATAGTTCTACTTCTACTTTGTATGCTTCACTTATTAATGGATTATTTATTTTGGTGTTATTCAACATATGAAATCTAATGCAAATTTATTGACCTATTTATAACCATATCTTTCTATAGATCATTTAATTCTTAAAAAACATGCTTCTTGTAATGTTGATGACATAAGAAATATTAAAATCCTCAATAGTGAATTACATGATGTCTTGCTTATTCCTTGTTTAAAATTAAATCTATCTCTTGTTCCTCAATAATTTAAATATGAATATATTTTATAATTCTTTCATGAAACTTTCTATATTAAATATACCAAACAATATTCTCAAGTAGTTAATACTTCTCTTTTAGACAATGATGCCTTGTTCAAGTTTACGATATTGTCTTCATCCTCTTCTACTCACTATTTGATTACGTATATTGTTGGTAAACTGTGACATGAAATATTATTTACCAAACTATTTTGATTATGCATAAACTTGATATGGTGCAATTTTTTCCTAAAATTAGTTCGACTGATTCTTTTTGTATTGGATGTATAGCTGCTAAAAGTCATAAACAATCTTTTCCTAAGAATCAATCCTGGAATGCTAATGAAAAGCTTCATTTAGTTCATAGTGACCTATTAGGACCTTTGGAAATTCATTCTATTAATGGTGAAAATTATTATTTAAATGTTTTTGATGATTTCAATAGACAAGTTTCAATTTACTTTTTAAAAATTAAATATCAAGTTTTGGACATATTCCTTGAGTTTCATGCCTTTCTTCAAAAATAATGTAGTTATTATTTACACATATAAAAAAAATGATAATGGCACTGAATATGTTATAATTATTTTCTTGTACATTATAAGAATCATGGTATTAAACATGGCAAAAAATTTCTTACACATCTGAGAAAAATGTTGTTACTGAATATAAGCGTAGGACTATCACTGAAATGACTAGGTTTATGGTGAATTGTAAAAATATGCATTATAAATTTTGGGTTGAGGATATGTATTGTGATTCATATTTTATTAATAGGACACAAAGTAAAGTTATTTTAAATATTACAACTAAAGAAGATTTAATTTGTAGAAAACATAATTTAATTCATTTACATGTTTTTCTTGTTTTGATGCATTTTTTAGGAAAAATGAAATAAGCTATATTTTAGTAAAAGACTTTATCTTTTTTACTTATGATGAATCATAATGTAGTCATAAAAAATGTCATTATATTACAATGAGTTTCAATTGAGACCACCTTGTCCTAACTTAGACCCAGACCTATCTTGGGGCTTATTTTGATCCCTTTTTAGCCTTCATGTGGGTCCATACCATTTCCATAAATACCAAAAGTAACACTAAGACACCCCTAGGAACCCAATCCCTTTATTCATAAGTTTCTATAATGTAGACATTAGCATCACCTTTTGGACACTAACACATTGTGCTATTAACCTAGGGATCATGATATGGATATATTTTTATTCCTTAAAGCACTCCTAGGGTTAGTATAGACCTATTTCATGTATTTACAAGAAATAAAATAGTATATATCTACCAGTTTCATTAACCTATCCATTAGATGGAAATCATGTGCAAGTACTCATAAATAAACTAAAAAATAGTTGTGAAAATCAAGGTCATTGATCCTTATTATACCCTACTTATACATAGACCCATGTATAATAGACTATAACTCAGATTACTTAGATATATAATCCCAAGTCACACTCACAACACTCAAACTAAAAATCATACTAGAATTCACTTGCAATTGCATCAACACTTAATTTGAGAGAGCTACATAGTGTTTGATACACTTTCAAGGTATTGGTTTGTACTCAATACTCAACACATGGAGGGTTGAGGTCACATCCAAACTACCCTACTAATGCCACTCTTTACTACTTGTGATCCTCAAATACCCTAATAAATATGGAGGCTCAGGGTTTTCCATTCAAATCAGTTAAAATAGGAAATAAACATAGAACTAAAATTCTCTGCACATGTATAGACTTCTTAGAGCTAAGTGAAGATCCACCCAAAATATCATTATCATTATCACCACTTGAAAAAATATGCTACTACGTATAGAAGACACTAACATAATGCACTATTATCTATAGGACTATGCTACTATTTAAGATGATTTTTCATTCATGGGTTCTATTCATAACATTTTTCACATCTCTTACACCAATTTTCAGCCTATCATTCATCTGTCTCATTCAATTTCCATCTAAGTACATCTCTTGTGCTTCATTTTATATTTATAAAATAACTAGATAAATCAAATATTGTAAAAATAAGAGGCTATTGATATTGATCTATTATTCCTTAATTTATTACTCAATAACCTTGGTAACCTGGGGTTTTACATTCTATAAATCCATTTAAATTTAAATCATTTGGTGAACCTAACTTACTTTGAATAGTGAAAAAACCTTAACCCTATATGCTCCTAGGGTTTGTATTATTAATTTTCATATTTCCATATATTATGGTAGGATTTTTAAATTTCATATACTCTATTATATAAAATATCCTTTGTTTTTTTTTACATTGTGTCATCTAAAAATGTTATATCTCTTATTTTAAGAAGTGTTAGGCTTAGTGGCAACCCTATTGAGCAGACCTAGATTCCTTTTATGTGAACCTATACCATAGATAAAATACTAGTTATAATCCCCCTCATTGATCTTTCACATGATAATAATGTGGATTTTAATTATAATATATCAAAACATGAGCATTACATTCATGATATTGATGATACAGAAGAGAGGACTTACGACACACTCCCCCCCCCTCAATGGTAGTAATGTAATAATTAATAAAGATGAGGTCTTAAAAAATTTCAAAGATAGACTTCAGGAATAGACCCATGATTATGCATAGATTTTTGAAGATATAATGAAAATTAGGTACACATCACTTGGTCAATCCTCCAACCCCATAGATACTAATATTGTTACACCTAAAATTAGGATAAATTTGATTCTAGAACAACCTACTATAACTAGCCCACCCTCACTATTTGATCCACCTATTATGGATGGTAAATATACCTTTGACACATCATATATAGGTAAATAATTTTCCATTTAGATTTTTAGCACCCAATCTTACTCTATATGATGGTAAGGTTGACCTATAACATCATATATTCACTTTTCACACAACATGCTTGGATTATGTATCCAATTATTGACTCCTCACTAAGTTGTTCCCTCACAGATTAAAAGACTATGCATTATAATAGTTCTATGATATTCCTAATTAGTCCATCACAACACTAAATGCACTAGAATATATATTTTTTGCACACTTTTCAATCAACATCAGTGACAAGGTTTCATACACTCAATTGCACAACTCAAGAAAATATCCAATGAACCCATAGATAAATATCTCTTGTTATATGAAATTATATTAGCAAAGATGACTAGGTATATGGTAGATATAGAAATATAGGACATATTCAAGCATTGTTTATTACTATTATTAGATGAAGCTAAGCTATTAAATAAGTTTACACCATTCACAGATCCATGATATAGAGTGAGAGAATGGAAAGTCAACATTCTCTCCATGGTTAAATAAAATTATACAATTGGATCAAAATCAAATAATACTAATTCCAATAATCCTCCCATATAATTAGAGGGCCACTAAAAATCTAAAATATCAAAATATAATTATTAACATAGCATTAGAGCCAGTTCCTCAAAGGAGACATTTCACAAATATTTCTAAATCACTATCACATGTTTTTCAAAAACTATTGAAACACAATGTCATAGATATCCCTAAAATCAAAGAGATTTATATAAACAAGAATTTTACAAAGAGTTGTGATTTTGTGATGAACCTCCTATAGTAGATTACCTCCTACAATAGATTTAATCAAAATATGCGAAAATAAAATAACTCTTACCAATAACAGAAACACAGAAAGCGTATATTGATTGTAGGCCACTTTGAGGGAGAAACCTCCTTTGAGAAAGCTCAATATAATAAATTCGTGGATCCCTTCATTGGGCCTCAACACTTACTTATAAACTAACTCTATTCTAATAACTACTACTTCCCTTGTATGTGGGACAATTCAAATATGCTCTAAGGGATGACTTATAAAGCATATGCATCCATAGCAATTATTACACTAATATTTCAAAGAGAAGGGTAAGGCAGGGATTCCTAACATTCCCTCCCTCTTAAAAAAAGCTTTGCCCTCAAAGCTTCAGATGTGGGAATTGTTGTTGAATCTAGAAGAGTGGTTCCCATGTTGCATCTTCTGGTTGCATGCCATGCCATTGGATTAAGACCTCTATGATGGAGTGGGATAGAAGATGGTGAGTGCGCCTATCCAGGATTGCTTCTATCTTGAGAAGGATGGAGCCTTCATTATCAAGTGCTGGTAAAACTATTTGCACTCAGATGTTGGGTCCAAGAACTTGCTTTAAATAGGAGACATGAAAGATGGGATGAACTTGGGAGGAAGGTGGAAGCTCTAACTTGTAAGCAACTGACCTAATATTTTGGAGAACCTTATATGGCCAATAAAACTTTAGAGCAAGCTTTTGGCACCCTTCTATTTTTAGTGATGATTGCTTGTATGACTGTAGATGAAGAAAGACCATATCACTAGGTTGAAAGGTATGCTCAGAGTGGTGCTGATCTGCCTTCTGCTCATTAGGTTCTGTACCATGTGGAGATTGTCCCACAAGGTGCAGAGAATCTAATTCCAATTTTGGAGAGTAGTGTCAACTACTTGAACTGGTGAGCTGCCAAGATTGTATGGAAGAAGTGGTGGCAGTGCTTGACCATAAACTGCTTCATGGGGAATAATTTTGGTGGAAGTGTGGTATGAGGCATTGTACCAGCATTCAGCTAGGGGAAGCCACATGGCCCATTGATGTTGTTGTTCTGAAGAAATGTAATGAAGGAAGGTCTTCAAGAATTTGTTGACTATTTCTATCTAGCCATTTGTTTGTGGGTAGTACCCAGAGCTCATTCTCAACTGTGTGCATGTGCGATGAAATAGTTCCATCCAAAAATGGCTGGTGAAAGTGGCATCACGATCTGAGACAATTAAAGAAGGAATGCCATGAAGATGAAAGATCTGATCCAAGAAAACCTATGCGATTGTGGAGGTTGTGTATGGGTGGTTGAGTGCACAAAAATGACTATATTTGGAGAGGTGATCGACTACGACTAGGATCATTGTCTTTCCCCCAGATTTAGGGAGGCCCTCAATGAAATCCATGGAAATATCTATCCAAATCCTAGTAGGAATGGGTAAAGGCTTGAGCAAACTAGGAGTCAATATGGTTTCACCTTTGTTTCATTGGCAGGTATCACATTTGGCCACCATTTGTTTAATTTTGGCTTTCATGCCTTTCCAAAAGAAGTGTCGATGTGCTCGCTCATAGGTTTTGAGAAATCTTGAGTGCCCTGTGGAGGGGGAAGCATGGATTTCATAAAAGTTAGCTTGATGCAGGTTTGGACTTTGGGAAAGCACCAGATGACCCTTGTATCATAGAGAAGCACCGTCCCATGAATAATGTGGTACTGCAGAGGGGTTAGTGGCCAATTGATGAATGAGGTGGCATAAGGAGGGATCATTTGCATATCCTTATTGGATATATTCCAACCATTTTAGAATGGGAATGGATATGGTAGAGAGGTAAGGCTGGTCCTAAAAGGTTCTTGAGAGAGCATCAACCACAACATTGTCTTTTCCCTTCTTATAGTTGATCTCATAATCATAACCCATGAGTTTTCTGACCCACTTCTACTGAGTTGGGGATGAGACCCACTATTCCAAGAAATATTTCAAACTCTGACGATCAATTTTGATGCAACAATGGTTTGCCAGTAAGTAGGGTCTCCATTTTTGTAATGCATGTAAAATTGCCATCATTTCCTTTTCATATGTAGACAAAGCTAAATTGTAGCCAGAAAGGGCTTTGCTAGTGAAGGTAATTGGTCAGCCCTCTTAGAGAAGAACAACACCCAAGCCAATGCCACTAGCATCACTTTCAATGATGAAAGTTTCAGTGAAGTCTGGCAGTGCCAAAATTGGTGTGCTACACATAGCCTATTTGAGTTGGACAAATGCCTGATTAGCGGTTGCACCCTAGGTGAAAGCGTCCTTCTTCAATAAGGAAGTCAAAGGAGCCACGATCTTTCCATAATCTTTGACAAACTTGAAATAGTATCCTGTCAATCCTAAGAAACCATGAAGGCTCTTGAGGGTGGTTGGTTGAGGCCAATTTTGCATAGCACTGATTTTTTTGGGTCTACCTGAACCCCATTGGCTGAAATAATGTGCCCCAGATAGTCAATTTCCTCTTGACCGAATGAACACTTGGATTGCTTGGCACATAATTGATTGTTTGCTAAAAATTGTAATGCCTTTTCAATATGTTGTAGATGCTCAGCCCATGTGTGGCTGTAGATCAAAATGTCATAAAAGAAAACTAAAATAACTTGACGGAGAAAAGACCGAAAGATTTTATTCATGAGTGCTTGAAAAGTGGAAGGAGAATTTGTAAGGCCAAATGGCATGACAAGGAAATCATAGTGACCTTTGTGTTTATGGAAGGTTGTCTTGGGAATGTCATCAAGATGCACTCGAATTTGATGATAGCCAAAATGTAGATCCAACTTGGAGAAGAATTTGGCCCCGTAGAGTTCATCAAGAAGCTCATCGATGACAGGAATTGGGAATTTATCCTTGATAGTGAGGTGGTTAAGGGCTAATAATTCAATGCAAAGGTCCACGACCCATCTTTTTTGTGGACAAGAAGCACTTAGGAAGAATATGGGCTGGTGTTGGGGTGAATAACTCTAGACTTGAGAAGTTCCCAAATTAAGTTCTCAATTTTAGTCTTTTGCTGATGGGGATAACGGTATGGCCGGATGTTGGGTGGGATGCTTCTTGGAAGGAGAGGAATGTGGTGATATTTAAGGCATGAAGGGGGCAAACCTACTGGTTCTAAAAAAATGGTTGCATGCTTATCGAGTATGGCTTGTAAATTTGTAGGGTGGTTAGTAGCTGCATGGGGCTGGAGTTGAATGGAATGCAGTTGTGCAATGACCCTATGTGAGCCCTTCTTTAAAAGTTTTTCCATGTGATGAGAATTGATAATGCTAGCAGATCCTAGTAATAACCCTTTTAAGGTGTGATTTTGACCATTATCTGTGAACTACATCCAAAGCTCAGAGAAGTCCCATAAAATAAGTCCTAATGTATGAAGCCACTATGCCCCTAAAACAACATCACACCCTCCTAAAGGTAGGGAAAACATATCAGAGTGACAATTATAATCACTAATTGCAATATGCATATTTTGACACTTCCCTTTACATGGCAATGTGCCCCCATTAGCAATCATGACTTCAAAGATAGAACAAGGGTATATAAAGCAGTTTGCCACCTTAGCAATACGAGGATTGATGAAATTATGAGTACTACCTGAGTCAACAAGGATTGTGAGAGGGATATCTTTGAATAACCCTTTAACCTTCATGGTTTGGGGAGTGGTGACACCTGCTAGTGCATGCACTGAGATCTCAAGTTGAGTCTCTTGAACTGCTGGTCCTCTTTAGTGCTAGGTTCTTCTTGAGCATCTTGAAATTCTAGAATATCATGCTCGTTATCCTACTCTGGTGGTGACTCCACATCTAGCAAGTAAAGTTTTTGTTGGATGCACCTATGACCCTTAACCCATTTGTCATCATAGTTGTAACATAATCCTTTCTCTTTGTGAGCCCACATCTCTGCCTCAGTCAGGCACTTGATTGGTGGGGTTATGGTTGTTCACTGATTCACTGTGTTCTTTACTGGTAAAAAGGTGGGAGATCAATGTTATGTGGAGAGTTTATATTATGCTAACTTAGCCAAACCAAAAGTGTCCATCATATTTTCAAGTTGAAACATTTTTATCTCTAAGTGGATCAGCTCTCTGAGGCCACCAATAAAGAAACTTTTTAAGAAGTCATCTAACAACCCTTCAGTGTGATTAGCGAGTTTTTCAAATTCAATCTGATATTCATGAACAATACCTATTTGATGGAGTTTGGTGAGAGATCCTATGAAATCCTCAAATGTTGAGGGACCAAACCTGCCCAAAATTAAGGATGCAAAATTTGACCATTTAGGTTCATCATTTGTCTTGAGATACCAATGGTACCACTAAAGTGCTTCTTCTTCCAGATGAAAGGAAGTAATTGGGACTTTGTTTGCAGAATAAGTATTATGGAGGTTGAAGAATTATTCAGATCGATATATCCATCCTATAGGATTTGTACTATTGAACTGTAGAAATTCTAGCTTAGGTCCACAGGAGAAGTTGGAAGCAAAGGAGTGATTCTCTAAAGAAGACTCTTCCTTTTGCACTCTATTGAGAAAGATGTTATTCTGTTGATTCAAGCCATGCATCATATCGGTTAACTCTGTAACCTGAGATTTCAATGTGGTGATTTCTTCCTCCATGATTTTTTTGACCTTTTTTTTGGACCTTTTTTTTGGCAACTGTTTTGTTTTGTTTTTTTTTTAACTGCTGCTTCAAAAATGGATTGTCAACAACTATGTGGTTGGAAATATCCTCAACTATGGATATGTTGTTGCTTTCTCTTTGAACCTGATAAGTTGGATATGGACCCTTG
>JARHVA010001812.1:1000000-1110000 GCA_037957365.1 Torreya grandis | reverse complement strand
CTTTTGATGTTTATTATGTAAGGATTGATTCCTTCATGTTTTATTTATAATACATACAATGGAGACTGATTTATAGACTTAAACCCAGATTCATGAGCATTGCCTCTTAGGTAAGTTCAGCTACAGTTATTTTCATTTATTATCATCATTTCAATTTTATTCATTTCTAAAATAAATATATGGGTAATTTAGTCATATAAATTTTCATTTCAGTATAATGAGTTTTCTTTGAGACCACATTATCCTAGCTTAGCCCTACACCTATTTTACAGCCTATTTTTATCCTTTTCCATCTTTCATGTGGGTCTAAACCATTGCCAAACATACCAAAATTAGCACTAAGACACCACAAAGGCAACCATGTACTTTATTCACCATCTCCTCCCACCTAGACATTAACACAACCATTTTGACACTAGTGCACTAAAGTATTGACCTAAGGAGCGTGCTACTATCCTTTTTGTCCTTACTCTCTCAATAGGCATCTTTCCATTCCTCAAAGTAATTTTAGGGTCAAATTAGACCTATTTCATATCTTTCAAGTAACATAGCATTATATATAGAACACGTTCATTCACTTATCAGTTAGATAAAATTAGATGCAAATAATGATAAATAAAAAAATTTATGTAAATCAAGGTCATTAATTCTTATTCAAACTTACTTGTACATACACCCATTTACAACATCCTAGAGATCATATTACTCACATTTCCAATCTCAAGTCACAACCAAAATGATAAAATTGGCATATGTACTAGCATTCACTTACATTTGCACCATAACTTAGGTTAATACTACATTAGGTTAGATCCCTTTACAAGGTATTGGTATGTAGGAAACAATCAACACATGGGGTGTTGAGGTCACATCCTTGTTATAATCATAATCACTAAGAGGGGGTGAATCAATGTCCTTAATAATCATTTACTTTCACTTCATCATTAATTCATTAACATTAATCAATCAATATAAACCAAATGTACATAACCATGAAGAAATCATTAATTAATAAAATCAATACATAAACAACCATAACACATCATATAAGTGGGAAACCTTCATGGGGGATAAATATCATTAATATAAAGTTTGGAAAAACACTCCTATAAATCAATGAATCAATATTTATTTGAGAACCAGCCTATCAAGGATAAACAACACCTACTTCACCAAGGAACCTCTTATATTTAACAAGTGCCAACTTGTTAGGAGGTACCATCCCATTTTTTGAGCAAGCACCCTCTCCATCAACAATGTGATGAATTAATACCCACTCAGCCACTAATGATTTTTCCATTTTGTTCTTGATGCTTATCAATAGCTAATGATGGTTTTTTTCTATTCTCTCTCTTTATTATACTCTCTATGACATCAATATCATACTCAATCTTCTATCCAATCTCTCTACACATCAACGACCTCATCATGGACTTATCAACATATTTAAGCCTCTAATACACCTATGGTCATCTATGACAACTACAATTCTTAAAACCATTCATTCTCCTTCTTTGGGAATTATTCTAAGAAACTTTAAAATAACTTAGATATACCAAGATCCCCCTTATGTCAATCATAGTATTTAAATGAACTATGATCATAAGACCATACATATTATCCTTGACAAGATTTTTATGACTCAAACTCACTAGGGTATTCCATTTGTTCTTATATGTCAAAGATCTTCTTCAAATGGCCTCAAGTATACAAGACTACTTAAATTCCTTTACGTACCTTCATTCTACATAATTTAATGGTTTAAACCTTCTTGTAGTCCTAATGATAACTCATAAATCTTAGACCCTTATTCGAGAAACCAAATCTTTGAACATTGAAATATGACTCTTCCCCATATACCATGAATAAATTATGTTCTCATGCATAGGTTACACATGTCAATGAACACTTGAAATTTCTTCATGGGTTGAGAACCCTTCAATTTGTACACATGAGAGACCTTAAATTTTTCACATGAAACTTGGTCAACATACTTGAAACAACATGACATAACTCTATCAATTCACACATACACTTCCCTTGAAAGTTGATCTTGATAGCCCATCTAGCCACCATTTCTCTTTACTCTCTTAAGCTTTTGACCTATAAGTCACATTAGACCTTGAAACTAACCTTTTATCCATTTTCCAAGATGCTAAAACATGATATAAATGTCACAAAATCTCTTATCATGATAAACCAGTACCATACATGCTTCATATGTCTTGACAATAACTCATGACACCTCATTAGATTAGGTAGGATCTAGAACTAGTATAGTTGCATTCTAGGTCTATAGTTCCTAACCCTGTAAGCTCACCTTAAAACTCACTTGATTATTCCAATGCCTCATATTCATAAGAAATCAACTCTATACAACCTCTTATGCCTATTTACATTCATCTCACTAGGCCACCAAGCTCATACCTTCTCACAAGATCTCTTCATGCAATGACGAGTGTCATGATTAGACTTCTCAAATAGTTGAATCTTAATAACTGACCTTGTAACACTCCTTGATGCTTATACACCTTGATCTCATTCCTTTCATACTCATTAGATAATATACTTAGATCTTATTGGATGGATCTTTGGAGCTTCGATAGAATGTCTTTAGAGTGGCTTGGTAGATATTCAAAGCTTCAACATAACATCTTTATAGCTCAATGAACCATCTTTAGATCTTCTTACATAGATCTTTAGATCTTGAATAAGGATATTCATAACTCACTATGCCTTATGCCCCTTTATGCACAAGACTAGGCATCTTATGCTCATACCTTTTTAATACACCACAAGGCTCAAACACTTGACAAACTACCTTTATTATCCTTCACTAGAGAAACACCAATCTTGACATAATACTTCTAATAACAAAGACAATAGAGAAAAAAACCTTAACCATTGATCATTTTTGAAAATCTCATGCTGATGCCTTAGCTATCCTTGCTTATCTGGACATCAACCTTCATTAATTCATACCTCAAAGACCACTCACCATGAATCTTAGACATCATGCATAACATACTTTGACATTAATGACATCAGATTGACATTAGTGACAACATTATTCCAACAAAATCCCCCTTTCTCATTGATGTCAAAACACATTAAAGTCTAATCAATCTCTTCTACCTCAAACTAATCTTTCTCCATGAACTTCTCTCCCTCTTTGACATTAATGACAAATGATCATACACAATACAATTCTTAGAACCATTCATTCTCCTTCTTTGGGAATTATTGTAAGAAACTTCAAAATAACTTATATATACTAAGATCCCCCTTAGATAAATCATAATATTTAAATGAACTCTAATGAAAATACCATACATATTATCCTTGATAAGGTTGTTATGACCCAAACTCAGTAGGTTATTCCATTTGTTCTTATATGTCAAAGATCTTCAAATGGACTCAGGTATATAAGACTACTGAAATTCCTTTGCATACCTTAATTACACATAATTTAATGATATCCAAATTTATTTTATGTTCTATATTCATAAACATCCAACTTGTCTTCATGATTCTGCATATCTTCTTTTTACTACACACTTGTTCTTTGAAGCTCGTGAAATATTTGATTATCTCCCCCTGAGATGATGCTATCTCTTCTTAGAATTTAATTTATGTTTGATTGAATGTTAAACATTTTTTCACACCATAAAAACTCATACAATAATTTTATTATCTCCTTACACCATATCTGATCCATGACAACTCTTATTGTATTAGTTCATTGCTCATTAGGTTTGTAAAACACCTAGTTTATTATCTACGAGCCTTATATCTTGCTTCATCACCTTTACCTCAAATAACCAAGGCATACCAAGCATATATAAATATGGCACATGACCCAAAGGTCATTTTCAAATGCCTAGATAAATCACACTCAATGCCTTTGAGCATAAACCATCTCTAAAATTAATGCTTATCCACCATGCCTATTAGGTTTATTTTCAATCAAATACATTGTTCCAATGGAATAATCTAGTCCTTCATGATAGAGAAGAGATTAATCATGTCTATATATGTTATTATTGAAACAATATTTCTCCTTTTTATTTCTCAATCCAAGATGACACTGGTATCATCATGACATGTTCCATGCATCATTATGTCAACTAGGTCTCCACTTACATGTTTTAGTATGAAAAACTTCTATCATAGCTTGTGTTATTCATGATTTTTAGGATAAGACTATACAACATATTCATTGTTACTATATGACCTTAAGCTCATTTTGATGCACATATAACACTCAACTTTTTATGGTAATACCCCAATGAACAACTTTGCAATATTCTTTTATGATTACTATATTTTCATGATTTTACTGTGTTATGCATACTTAAAACTTATGTGATAAAATATTCATCATGTATTTAACACTAATACTTTAAAAATACATTCATATTGCCTTAATGATACTGAGATCACTTCTTCATTTATATTGAACATCCATAGTGTTCTTGGCATGATTGAAATCAACACTTTTGACACCAACTATGAACATGTCTTCTTACCTTATTTCCATACAACAACTGTCAAATCTCAATAAGCATCTATCATGGATCCACTTACTGATTAGTGTCTCCATGAATCCTAATAGATTCACTTATTTCATAGAGAACTAGAACAATACAAATTTAGGAGATTCCAAGATCTCTATACTCTCACAAAACTAAATATTCTTCAATGTCCTTCTACGCTTTAGTATCAACTTAGGCTTGACATTTGATTTGGATTCTTCATCATCATTCTAAGCTAGCAAAGAATAATCCTGACATTCTTTCAAATTTGACTTATGATCTATAGTATCAAATAACCCAGCTTGGTTTATGAGTTGATCATGACACACCTTTCCATCCTTCTTATTCTCAGTCAACTCTTCATTCTTACTAATTTGATCAACCTCATGAGAACCAAGACCTATCTTTCCTTATAACATATGGATTGAGCAACCATAATATATACTTTGATATTTCATAGAATCTTCTTATTTAATCTTCTACTCGACCTTTACCTTATCTATAGGGTTTGTCTTCTCGATCCATTTCTTAGTGGCATGACTATGAACCTTCTTGTCTTGAATGGTCTTATTCATATACCTCATCTTGAAATATATTTCAATGTGTCCTCCTTGATCACATTTTTATCACACAAAATATTTCATACCATGATTCCTTCCATATCTCATTAAATACACAGTTTTGAATGATCTTATGTATTATCTCCTTCCATAGTCTTTTTCCCTATGAATAAATTGGTTAAAAGAGAAATAAAAACCATTAAAATAACATGCATACTTTATGTAATTAGGTTGTATGATAGGAATTGTGTTCACTCTATGAGCACCATCATTATCTGGTATAAAATTGACCTTTAATGTCCAACTCTCCTTGTTTTGATCTTTCTCCTTCTTGTCTTATTTGAATCCAAGACATGCCTTATCATTGGAAGACTTCTTACTACTCAAAATGTCATCTAGAGCTTTAGTCCTCTTTTAAGACTTTTTATAGGTCCTCATCTTGTTCATCTTGTCTTTTATCTACTCATGTTTAACCTTCAAATAATCTAACTTATACATCAATTGATCACACTCAATTTCCTTTGATTTCAAACTTGTATTTGCAATATTTAACTAATTCTTGAGATCCTTGATTATCTTCTTTTGATAATTCAAGTCATTAATGGATCTTATGAGCTCATCCTCAAGGTCTACTTCAGATTATCCTTCTACACTATCATAGTACACTTCTTTAGCATACATGTTATCTTCTTCCTATTGATCATAAGACATCTAGTGCTTTTTAGGGTCACCTTTAAGTTATTTTACTTATTTTCAAAAGGACCAAGCTATGATACAAATTATTAGAAGCAAAATCACTAATAAAGGAGTGTAAATTAGTTTCCTTAGGAATTTTTTACTTTCAATTCATCATTTATTCAATTTCATCATCAAGAAATATCAATACAATGTACATAAGCATGAAGAAAACATTAATCAACCAAATAAATGCATAAACAACCATAACACATCATATAAATGGGAAAACTTCATGGGGGATAAAATCCTTTGAAAGAAATCTTTGAAAAATAGTCCTATAAATAAATTAATGAATCTTTAGCTGAGCACCAACCTAACAAGGAGCACTAACTAGTAGTTCACAAAGCACCCACTTAGATTTATCAAGCATCAACTTAACAGGAAGGGCCAAACCCCTTATTGATCAAGCACCCACTCAGCCACCAATGATTTTTACACCTTCTACTTGATGTTTATCAACACTTGATGATGGTAATATTATATTATCTCTCTTTATTCTACTCTATATGACATTAATGTCATAGTCAATCTTTTTTCTACTCTCTCTAAACATCATCTACCTCATCATGACCTTTTCAACATATTCAAGAGTCTAATACACCTCTAATCATCTATGACAACCTAATAGACTTATAATATTCTCCTCTCCTCATGAAGGTTCTATTAATCACAATATTCCCTTATGGTCTACTCATTGACACTCATTATCACAATAAAAAATACTTCACCCAAGAAAATACATCATTGCTCAATAATTCCTTTATCACCTTGATTATTTCAGATAAGAAATCATATTCACATGTAAACATAGTGTTACATGTTCATGAAACCTATATTATGGTACACATAACCTACTCTTTCTCCTGTTTGTGCTCTTTTATTTGATTTCATACTCATTTCTCTAACAGTCATGAATTTGCCTAAAACTACCTTATATTTATACAAGTGACTTTTTCTCACACACCTTCACTAACCATCTACCTTTGAACAATTAAATTATATTTTTAATAGGTTATATAAATATTCTCAAACATTAATTCAATAATGTGTTGGGTCATCCTATCTTAATAGACTACATTCCTTCTTTAGGTCTCATGGAAACCTATTAGGCCTTTTTAGTCACATGTTATAGTTTGATACTATTGGATCACATAAAAACTCCTAAAAAAGTATGAAAATATCATATTCAATTCAAATATAACTTATCCAATTTATCTTTAGGTCCATAACACCTTTTAAGTCAAACTAGAATTTTAACGCCTTCCCATAACATTATTCAAACTAGGCTGATGCATACACAAAATATATGTCTTAAATAACTAAATAAATAGAACCATTTTTACTAAAAACCATGGAAAAAAATCACATATTAATAAACATAATTACCACAGGGTCATCAAAAAATTCATTATATGCTTCAAATCAAGGTATACATGCTCAAACTCTTTTATGCAAGATGCTTACTCTGAACTGCCAACTAGCTTCAAAACATAGCCAAGGAAACATGAAATTTTGACACCTGATTGATCATAATAAAGGGATTTTAATGCATGAAAATTATATTATAACATAATTATAACAACTTAAAAAATATATCATACACATTAATGGAAACTATTGGTCTTGTACACTAAATTGTTAACCTTCTCTCTCAAAGTCCTTACTGAGCTAGATAAGTCATTTTAGAGTTAATGTTTCAACATATTATACTAACTTCCAAGATTATAAAAATAATGGATAGATAATTAAATTTATGAAAACAAAATTATGTGTATTATATATATATATATATCAACTCATGGCATATATTCTCAAACCCATCACTACAACATGCTTACCCAAAACTGATATTTTACCTTCAAACATAGTCATGGTGAAAATGGCCTTTAATACCTATGTACAAAATTTCATAGAGTCTAACAACATTCATATGATATTATGAGATCATTATACAAATATAAAACATATAGATTGCATGGTCATATGGAAATATTAGTCTTGCAAAACAATACCATAGCCTTACACCTTCATTGTCTCATTTTTACTAGACAAGTCAACTTATGAGCAACATTTTCATCAGTACAACTGACCTAAAAAATATCTATCTAACATTAAAATGTATTAAATTTATTTTAAAATAAATTCATTAACTTGGATTCACCCCTAATTTATGATAACACATCCCTGATCATCAAGGAATATTTTAGTGGCGAATTTTCATATTTTGGTATATTTGATGTTTTGCCAGTATAATTTTTGGCAATTTTTGAGCCCTTCCATGGTTTCCTGGTTTCCAAGCTTTTTTGGGTTTACCTGGTTGCTAGCATTTTAATCGCTAAGGCAAATGTTACGTTTGAGTTTTTCCCTAGCGGTATTCGCCTTTCACGCAGCCGACTAGGTAACGCTTATGGTGGAATGTTCGCCGGGTTTCAAGTTTCCATTTCTTGCAGTAAGGGAGAATTCACCATCCCAGTTTCATTTTACTGTGGAGGAGTTGGCTCGTTTAACCTTTTTTTTTTCTGAACCCAACAGTATATATATAAAATAAACATTTAAGTATAAGTGTACATTTATAATGGACATCTAGTTTCTTATACATCTAGTTATATTTTATTTATATACTTTTAGGATGTTTGAGAGGGGTTTCGGACCGCTAGGAGCTATAATGCAAATTCTAGGTTTTGGAGGATCCTATCATATTTCAGAGTTAGTCATATTCCAGGGTTTCAGGGTTTCAAACTTAGCCATATTTTAGGGTTTCAAGATTTCAAGGAGACATCATAGGAGGTATGAACACTGCATGAAGGGATGTATGTGTGATTAGAATAGTATGAAAATATCTCTCACAAAGTGATATAATAGTATAATTTTTTTGTGGTTTTAAAATAACACAATTCGCCCAGATTTTACACATTGTTTGAGAGACTATGAATGATTCGCCAATGGAGACTATTATTTTTTCTTTGTAAACTATTTTTTTCACCACAAAAAATAAATTTTTTGTCAGGTGTTTTACACCTTTCGCCAAATTTTTACACCTTTTCTAAAGGAGGGGTTTCTTAAAGTATACCCTGCTGATCATCTTCTCACTTCTACCTCATTTTCTCATTATTTGCACCACTAGGTCTATTAGCAACTGGTCAACTTGTATGACCTATTTAACACCATTGAGGGCTATAACGTACTAAAAAACAACCATGTAAATATAATGAAAGTCTCTATCTTTAGCCTTAATCTATTTATTAATTTTGACTATGTCAAATCTTTCTACTACATCAAGTCTCTAAGAAACAAGGGCTTTCTATAGGGTCGACTCACTCTCCTAACAAAAATATCACACCTAGAGATGCTTGAGAGAGTTTAATTCATTAAATAATTTCTAAAATAACCAAACCAATCCATTATGATTACTTTATAATAAGTTCTTTCACAGTAGGTCACTATTAGGGTTCATTGAGGGTTTAAACCATCTTATAGTCTTAATGATCATTCATAAAGATTAGCCCCTTATTCAAGAATTAAATACTTATAAATTTGAGAGAGGACCCTTCCCAATATACCATGAATATATTATGTTTTAATGAAGGGGTTATACATGCTAATGAACACTTGAAATTTCTTTTTAGGTTGAGAATCCTTCATTATGTGCACATGAAAGACCTCAAAACAATTTCTTATCTTAAACTTAAAATTTTGACCTAAAACTTTGTAAAATTAATTGAAATACCATGACATACCTTTGTCAATGCACACATATTCATACTTTCCTTGTAAACTAATCTTGACACCCCATCTATTTACCATCTCTCTCTTTAATCTCTTAAGCCTTTGACCTACAAGTCATACCAGGCCTTGAAATTGACCTTATAACCACTATCAAAGATATAAAAACATCATATACATGTCATAAAACCTCTTACCATTCTCAAACAGTACCATACATAGTTAATATGTCTTAAAAATACCTCATGACACCTCATTAGGTTAGGAAGGATTCAAAACTAGTCTAGCTACATGTTAGGTCGATAGGTCCTATCACTATAAGCTCACCTTAAAACTCACCTCAATGGTTAAATGCATTATATGCATACTCAATCAACTCTATATGAAATCTTATGCCTCTATACATTCATCTGATTATGTCACCAAGCTTATACCTTCTCACAAGGTCTTTACATGTAATGACGAGTATCATGACTAGACTTCTAAATAACTTGAAGCTTGAGGACTAGCATTGGAATACTCCTTGATGCTTATAAACCTTTCTCACATACCTTTCATTCTCCTTAGGTAATATCTTTAGAGCTACCTGGGTGGATATTTTGAGTTTTGATGGAATGTCTTCGGATCTACTTGGCAGATATTTGAAGCTTCAATATAACATCTTCATAACTCGAAGGAAACTCTTCAGAGATGCTTATGAAAATATTTAGATCTTCTTATGCAAATATTCAGAGCTTGAATAAAGATCTTCATACCTCACTATGCTATATTCCTCTTTATGCACAAGACTAAGCATCCTATGCTCATACATTCTCAATACACCACAAGGCTAAAAAACTTGACAACTTACCTTGATTATCCTTAGCTAGAGAAACATCAATCTTGACACAAGGCTTCTAACAACAAGCATAACACTGAGTAACAACCTTGACCATTGATCATCTTTGAGAACCTTATGTTGATGCCTCAACTATCCTTACTTGCTTGGACATCAACCTTTACTCATGCATACCTTAAAGACCAATCACCATGGACCTTTACTAGAAGCATTTATGACATCAATGATAACATGATTTGACATTAATGACATCTTATTAACATCAATGAAAAATATATGCCAATATTCCATCCTATCCTACGAAATCTAACTATTTATACTTGTGCTTCTTAAATAACCTAAAAATCATGAAGGCATAGGGTTTTATAGTCAAATTAGTCAAAATAGGCAACATACAATGAACTAAAATCCATTCACATAGATACAAACTCCTCAAAACCATGTAAAGTTACACCCATAAGATCATTATCCCTACTTAGAAAAGGATACTACTTCACCCCAAATGACACTAATGCGATGTAATACTATTTATATTACCCATCTACTATCTAGGAGGGTTTATAACTCCTAGGCTATGTTAAAGACATTCTACAAAACTACTATACTAGTTTTTAGCCTATCATTCATCCATCTCTGTCAATTTATAGTTAAGAACATCTATTGTAATTCATTTTGTATTTCTAGAGTAATAAGATAAATTAAATACTATATAAGTAAGATCAATTTGATATTTATATATTTATTCCCTAATTTTTTATTCAAAAAACTTATCTACCTATGCTTTGTCATTCCATAAATACCTTAAAATTTAATTCACATACAAATCTTATAGGGTGTATGAACCTCAAACTAAAAAATCATGTTTGAAAGGGATGTTAGAATAGCCAAAACTAGTTATTTAATTGTGCTCCAATTTGGATTCTCTTGATACAATGTTTTTATTTATTTTCCATTCGAATAGAGTGATGATCATAATGATATTTTTCATGATGGTGTTATTCTTTCTGATGTTACTTCTCCTTCTTCTAGTCTTAATCCCGCAAAATCTATGCCTAAATGGGTCAAGACTACTATATAATATTAAGTAATTGATGTAGATATTAATGTTACTCATAAAGATAGGAAATAATTTTGTAATTATTATTTGATGTCTTAAATTGTGCACAATAATGATACTAAAACACTAAAAAAAGATAAAGGTCACCATCATTGGGAAAAAACAACACATGATGAATAAAAATCTTTTATAATCAAGATGATAAATATAAAGTTAGATTAGTTTATATAGGTTTTTCTCAACTTGAAGGAATTTATTATAATGAAACTTTTGTAGCTATATCTAAGATTCCTATAATTAAAGTCATTTTTTCTTTATTTACTCACATGCAATGGCTTGATTATCAAATGGATGTTAAGAGTGATTTATTAAATGGTGACTTACATGAGTAAATTTACATGTTTTAACCTCCTCTTTTTAGTAAGCAAGAGAATGAAAAGCTTTTTGGGAAGTTAAACAAATCCATATATGGTTTGAAATAGTCTTCTACCCTCAATTTTTCATATCTCAAGGGTTTATTCGTAGCTCTGATGATCCTAATATTTTAATAAAAAATACTCGAAATGACATAGTTATTATTTTGTTGTATGTTGACAATTTAATAATAATTTATAATAATATTTCAATGGCTTCTTTCATTAAAAATTCTATAAATAATACTTTTCATGTTACATATTTGGGTCTATTACATTACTTTTTAGGAATTCAAATTTGGTAAGAAATAAATAGCATTTCCTTTTATCAATATAAATATGCATAAAAAATTATATATATGTTTAATATGTTATACTGTAAACCTATTATTACCACTTATGATATTGGTGTAATTTTTTAATGGCATCAAAACTAAAAATATTGATCCAACTCTATATTAACAATTAGTTAGTAGTTTAAATTATCTTACTCATACTCATATTAATATTCATTTTTTTGTTGGATAGGTTTATCATTTTATTCTAAACTTCAAATTAATCATTTTAAAGCATCCAAATGAATTATTTATTCTATTAAAGGTACCCTAACTTTAGGCATCGAGTATACCTCAAATAATACTTTCTTTTTGATAGGTTATTCTGATTCTAATTGCATTGGTGAACCTAATGATTATAGATCCACAAGTGGATAATTTTTATTTAGGTTTCAATACAATTTAATGGAATATAAACATAATACTATAATATATTTAATTTATACCAAAGCTGAGTATAAATTTTGTAATCATGTTTCCAAGGAAGTTATTCAGCTTCAAAGACTTCTTACAGATTTGGGCCACCATCAATCTTTGTCTACTTCATTTTTTTGTGATAACCCAATTTCCATTGCATAAAAAAAGTATTTTTTCATGCAAGGTCCAAGAACATTAATATTCAACAACAATTTTAGCATGAACTTTTTGAAGAAATCAACTTCTTCCCTCTTTTTGTCCCACTCAAGAATAAATGTATGATATCTTCACTAAGACATTATATAAAGAAAATTTTGTAATATTTTATAATATGCTAATATTTAATGAAATTATGATCAAAGGGGATAATGTTTCTTTACTTCTTGTTTGTTTCTAATTCCATAAATAAAGTTTAAGGTGGAGTGTTAGTATTACCCTTTATATGGTATATTTTATTTTTCCTATGTTTCCTTTATGTTCGTGGAATTTTTTATTTATTGGATTATTAATTTAGATAAATCTAGATTCCATGAGGTATTACTGACCTCTTTTTTCTCCTTTATGATTTTGGAATTACATGCAAAAGTAACTAATTCCCCAACATAGGACACACTTACTTCCACTCTTTAAGAAAATAGGCCACTTGGAACACACAAAAGAGGATTGTTAGGTAACTATAACATTCATTGTAATTCCATCTCATTTTTTATTACTCTATTTAAAGTGCCTTATTCTATTATTTTTCTTAACAATAAAATTGAAACTATTTCTTATTATCAAATTCATCATGGTTTTAAAGTTGTAATTATGTGGATTTTTGGTGATAATCCTTCTTATATATCACATAGGTTTTTTCCTAATCATTTAGTTTCTCACTTCAAAATCTCATCTCAATTTATGTTTTACTCCTTGATGGGTACTTTTGCTTCTATCTTGTCTAAATTTATGCATTTTAAATGTTATTCATGACCATTTTTAGGATACATCCTTCATACCATGTATTTAATCATCTCACATATGCATAAATGAAACCCCTAATCAGTCATCACACTGACCAACCTAATATAAATAATCACATATAACACCATATCATTAAAATATATGAGTACATTGGCATGAAAATAAAAGGTATGATCATCATCATAATCATGTAAATGTATTCCTGATCATATAATAATATCATAATTATCATCTTTATCCATAAACATCCTGAGATACATACACAATAAGCAAGGATCAAATGAAACCACACACACATCAATGTCTGTGAATATATGAAAAACAATAAAAATAAAAATCATTATGGTCATCTATACAACAAAATCGTATTTACACTATCATAAGGTTCATGAGTGACTTTGGCCCTCTAGAGGTGAATCTATCCTAGAAGGAGCTTTTATAGATTTGGTCAATCTTAGAGTACATGAAAAATGCCCAGTGTATCCACTCTTTGCATAAGTGGGTGCTCTTTGATAGGTTAAAATTGCCTTTTCATATAAATACTTGAAATATGGAGCATTTTTGGTGGCTCTCATCATCATGTCTCTCACTTGAGAGATAGCCTACACTACTAATACATTAAGGGCATTCCATAGTTAGTAATTTAATTAATCCAAATCAAAAATACATAATTTATTTTTTAAACTTTGATTATGAAATGGGTAACTCAAAACTAATAACTATCTACTCTATAAGTCTGTCTCTCAAATAAATCAATATTCAAACAATCATTTAAAATATCTTTAATCCATTTCATGAATTTTAACAAACTTGAATGTGTATCTCATCCCCTCACATTAGTAGGGTGACCATGCACAACAAATTTAATTGACATTACTTTGTGTTTTTCATTTTTCATTTGTGTATTTTTTAACACTTTGCCATATTGTGTATGTTTTCCCCTCATGCCTATTAAGTGATCTTTGGTATTAAAAAATTTGACACCTTACATTTTGAATTTTTAAGAGGAAATATGTCATGAATTTGATCACCATAAAATTGTCATAGTCCTTAGTTGGGTCATGATATGTATTTCATCACTACACAATAATTCAAATTTTGTGTTTTGGTAGAGTATAAATATAAAGGATCATTGTCCAAAAGCTAGGCAAGGTTCCCATTAAAGGGTTTGGTGAGGTGACGATGTCACACTATAATATTTTAATGTAATACACCATTCTTACTTGTAATTTGTCCCCAATTTACTATAAGGAATATAAGGGACACATATAGATACCCTTTTAAATCCTAGATTAATATTTTTAACTACCAAAAAATATCAATGTAGGGGAAACAACATCCCCAAAGATTACTCACCATATACAAACAGAGAATGAGGGTTGGGATAAAAACCTATTCACATTTTTATGTTAGTATGTAAATAGATTTTTAGTTGAGTTTCACACATTTATCTACTGATATAGCCTTGTGTCTTGCTTGATCTTATTTATGTGTTGTCAAAGCTCGTACTATTTTTTAACCTTACACCGTACACCAAATACCATGAATCAAATTAAATCCACCTATAGATAGATAAAAACTATTGACATCACCTAATCCATACACATATAAACTTAATTTGATAAAAATATACATCAACCAACATATTTCATCCAATCCCAATAAATTAACATCCTAAAATATAGTATGATCTAATTGTTACTTAATTAACCCAGTTCAAACAATCCAACCTATAGCCTAAACCTTATTTACATTCACAATAGTTGAAATCAATCTCCCCAAATCACATAAATTTAAAATTGAACCATTATATTTCTTTAATCCACATTAAAATAATCCTTATAAAACTTATCTCATAACCACCAATCTAAATAAGCTTATTAAAGTCTTAAAAATCACAATCAAGTTTGACACACATAAATCATAACCGACATATTATCAAAATGTACACATAATTTCAAATTGTCCATGTAAATATAAATTTATATTACAATAACCATCCTCTTATCTTGATTAAATAATTCCTGAGCAAGACCTACTATTATAAATTGAGTCTCTTGAGCTAGCTTACAAATTCTACAATTAGCCATCCACTCAATCATTTCACTGATCTTTTCATCAATCTATGGCACCCATGAATTGGTAATGATGAACTATAAAATCCATAATTTATCCCCTCTCCATCTCTCCAGGATAAAACTAGGTTTCATATCAATCCAATTTTATCAAATATATCCATCAAAATAAATTTAGACATTTCACATAATGTCAATCCAAAGATAAAATTGATTTGATCTTAAAACTTAAGAAAGCATCCTCAATCATTGTCACCTACAAACATAAATTTACCTATCCAAATAAATTTAATATAATAATAATGTCACTATAAACCTAATATCAACTCAAAATTTAAGAAACCTATCATAAATTCTTGGCACGTTGAATAACATTATGATAGTGATGAAGATATAATTGTAAACATGGAAGCACATAATCAAAAGAATATCAATAACTTGTTGAACACTAAAAATTATAGAGACCAAGGTAACAATAGCTTAATTACAATAAGTATGAGATTACATTAAGGATTCAACTATGCTACCCTATGATTTATATAATTTGAACTTATAGGATATCATAAGCAAAAGTAACACCAACTAAGAGATACCTATTCCCAGGTGTAATCCTTTTGAATAAGGATAACCCCATATGTAGTTTTTGAATATATATCTTGAAAAAATTAGGAAAGGGAATTCCATGTTAGATGGTGAAATTGAATAGGACTACAAACAATCTATGATTGACTAATTAAATCAAATAATTAAAAAATCATGTCTCTAGCCTCCTAAATAAATTTTGGCACTAGAAGACATCGAAATCATAAGTTACAATCTAGAAGACAGCCAACCATAAAATATCAACAAAAACCCAATACTTTTTCATTATCCTTTGCTCATTTTATTTACCCTCTATTTTCTCAAGAATGACTTGAAATGAAGGATGCTCTTCAAGATATCAAAACTAGATCACATAGCAAGAAATAAAAATTTGATCACTTTTGCCGTTATCCATTTGCCAAGAAAATGTTATACATCCCTTTTATGCCACACCTCAAACCTCCAAAATTCAAAAAATAGAAGGGAAAGGTTAATCGAATAGAACACGTGAAATGTTTTTTCATGTCATGTCAAGAGATGGCCTATAGTCATTTTTATCCACTTTGGTTGTTCTATAAAATTCTTGAAGGAAAAAAACTTGAGGGGTTCATGGACATACAAAAGGGATTGGTAACACAATTCAAAAAATTATTAGATAAATTTGTTAAGAAATTATCCTACAATGTAGAACATGAGATTATCATGATAGATATTTATGCTAGATAATATAATCATGAAATCTTTTTTTCATTATTGAAAAGATGGTGTAGTCTCACAAGAATATTTTTATGTACAATCACTAATAAATAAGTTGATACTACCTTCATTTCCAAAATATATTAGGAATTGGATTTTAGATCATTTATTAGTACTATCTTCAATTCAAATATGGCATGGTCTTGCCTACATATTTCTATGTATCATCCCTAAATAATATCTTTATATTATCTTAATTTCCAAATCTCATTATAAAAATATATCTTTTAAAATATTTGTTATCAAAATCATCTCTAACAAGAATAATGAAAAAATGGATCTTTATTTTAAGTGAACATAACATTGAGTACGCCAATTTAAAGGAAAATAAAGGATAAGTTATAGGAGATTAGTTGAATGAATCTCATTTTTATAATTATCTATTTTTATACACATGATTTATAGTTAAATCAATCCTAATCATAAATGAGTAAAAAATATGGAATCTCTACATTTACATCTCCTACACTAGCCATGGCTCAGGAGTTGACATACTCTTTGTCACACCTCAAGGAGACCTAACCTGAAAGACCTTGTGAATCAGTTTTACTTACAAAAATAACATAGCTAAATATGAGGTGTTCATCACCAAGATTAATCTTGGTATGCACTTGGACATCAAACATATTCTAATCTATGGTGTCTCATAATTAATGATCAAATAATTCAACAATGATTATAGGATAAAGGATGATAAGATCATCACATATAAACACATGGTTGATAGTTTTAAACAATATTTTCAACTTATCATATTTGATTATATTATGTATACAAGTTAAAAATTTGTGGACACAATGAAAATAATTGGTACTTTTCTTTAGATGTCCCAAACTCATAATGATATCAATTTTTGGTCGAACAACTATCACTCCTAACTCATGAGATCCTTAAATTATAAAAATTATAAGTAATTGGTGGTATTAATCCCCTTTGTATCAATAAAATTAATGATAATATACTTCAACCAAACATGACCAAAATAATAATAAATTATTCATCTAAAAAGCCAATGTTTCCCGATCCTTAGCAACATGCTCTAATTTAAAGGATATGATGGAACCCTATTAATATGTCTAAACACATAGGAGTAACACTTAGCTATGAATTAGGTTCATGATGGAACCTATGGTCCACATACAAATGCAATGATCCTAGATAAGAATACCCTCTGAATCGGTTATTATTTCCCTATTATGGAGCATGATCCATGTCAATATGTTAGGAAATGTGTAACATTACAAAAGTATGGAGATATCATTCATTCTCCATCACAAGAATTGAAGCCTATCACTAATCCATGGAATTTTTCTACATGAGGATTCAATATAATTATCAAGTTTAAACCATATTCATTAGAAGGTCATAAGCACCATAACAACCATAAAGTCCTTCAATTAATGGATGGAAGCCTTGCCTCTCACCTGAATTACTGACAAAAAATATCAAAGTCCATTATTTGTAATAATATATTTTGTTATAGTATCCCATCCATGATTATCTCTAATAATTGAAAATATTTTATTAATAGAGATATCAATACCCTTTGTAATCACTTCCATGTCTAACATAAGTGGTTCACACCTTACTAGACAAAAAATAACTTCCAATATAAGGAAAATAATAAAACAATAATCAATTTTTCAAAAAAAAATATCAATGATGTTAGTTGTGATTGTCATTTTTAACTTTATCTTGCACTATGGGTTTACCACACAAGTATTCATACTCCAACTAGTGTCACTCTATACTCAATGGTCTTTGGTTCTAAATCTATCTTTCTAGTCAAGATTAAATTATCCTCTTTATGAATTATATTATAACCCCTAATCAAAAAATAAGAATAAAATATTAAATGACTTTAGGAACTAGAAATCCTATATGATAAATTTATTAAAGCCCTCGATGACCTTAAGTGCTATGAAAATCAACTAAAGAGTCAATACAACAAGAAATTAAAGACAAGGGAGTTTGAAAGTGGCAATCTAGTCCACAAATAGAGTCAAAGAAATAATAATTTAGATCAATAAAATAAAGTGAATTGTGAGCCTAATTGGCTTGGACCTTATGTAATCATTACCAAATATGGATAGAGAGCTTACAAACTAGCTACATAAGATGTCCATGAGCAAGAAAAACTAATGAACATAAAGCATATGAAAATGTTATATACCTAAAATAAGCCCATGTCATCAAATCATTCAAATCCAAAAAATACTTAAAAATAAAAAATAAATAAAGAAACCTTTTCAGTTTTGAAAACCAGCTTTCTAGTGCCTTGGACAAGCACATTCATGAAATATGGTCCCCAAAGTCACTTATGGAATACATTATCTACAAGTATAATGTATTTCATACATCATATACTAAGGGGGGGTGATCTCTTTATCCATTCCATCATCCTTCTTGATAAATGTGTACCTATCCTTTATTATCATATTTGTCACCAAACCATTTATTATTTATAGTAATTTCTCTCTTTAAAAATTTTTACCCCTATTTTAGGATAATAAATGACATAATTTTAAAAAAGTAAAATATTTTCTATATTAACACTATATGCTACTATCTATCACTCTTGGACTTACTCTTCTTAGTGGTGGTTGTGTGGTACACAATCCATCTTCATAAGACAAATCAATACAAATCGTAGATCAAAAATCAAAATTAAAACTTGATAGGATGATAATGAAATTATTAGGAATTAAATTATTTCAAACCATATTTGATTCACCATAAAATCACATAACTAGATTTTAAATGTGAAATCATAATTAATTATGCACTAACATGCATCATGAAAATAATCCTCAAATCAAAATTAAATGAAATTAATAAGGAGATAATAAAAACTACAATAAAACCATAACACAAATCTACCATGGTTCACCCAATGTGGGATACATACACCAAGAATGTCCTCAATAAAATATGTAATCAAAACAAGATTATAAAGACCTCTCACATAGATAGAATATCTGCTATAGAAAATGTTGCACATATATTATGTTACACTTTCACCTACACCTACACAATACTATGTCTCACAAGATACTATACCACACCCTATAAATAAAGACCTACACTTTTTAAAACATATACACATTGACTTTATTTCTCAAAAACCACACCCTACAAAAATTCACGTCTATGTAAATAAATTCATCACCCTTAATAGTCACACAAAACCTGTATATATAATAAATGAAGGAAAATCAACCAATCAAGGAGAAACTCACCATGCTTATCTAAGATAATCATTATCCACTATGTGACAACTCTCTTCCACCTAAGCAAGCTGATCCATAAGCCCACCTAAGGAAGAACTCGCCATGTTTATCTCTCCTCTTTTAAAAAGCACATTTTCCAAAGACATGTGATCATAACCAACTCCTTAAAATAATGAAGTCATTCCATTTTAAAATAAATGACTCCCTAAGATCAAGGCAGTCAACATGTAAAATAGGCATCTAACAACTAACTCCACAAAACATGGACTGCATAGAAATTTAAAATATAAGGAATATTCCACTCACATGTGGAGCAAGGTTCCACAAAAGGTGGAGTGGGTAAAAATGCACTTCCCACATTTTTGGAGCTCTCTAGGGACCCAAAATATATCCCCATGGTCATGTGATAGCCCCAAAGGGATCCACACTCAAGAATCTCCCACTTGGAGACCATTTTTCTTGAATAAAACCTATCACTACTCCATGACCACTAACATCAACTAAATATGAACATAGTCTCAACTTATCCAATGTGACCACCTTGGTTATCATATCCATAGGATTATAGATAATATGAATCTTCTCTAGCTTCACTAAGTTCTCCTCCAAAACTATCATGATGGAGTGATAATGTAAATGAATATGTTTCATTCTCAAATGGAAAGTAGTGTTCTTTGCCAAATTAATAGCACTCTGACTATCACTATATAGTCTCCCAACTTCCTGCTCATGCCCCATCTCTTTAAATAAATCCTATAATGAAATCATGTTTTTGCTAGCCTCTGTGTTAGAAACATGCTCTACTTCTATGGTTGACAAAGCTATGGCCTTTTGTATCCTAGAAATCTAACTAACCATTATATATTCTTTAGTAAATATATAACCTATCATACTACTCCTATTTTTAATATCCCTTTCCATATCTGAGTCCACATAATGTGGTATCTGATCCACCATAACATAATGCAACATCAATTATTCCTCTCAAATACTGAATAATCCATTTCACTGCTTGCCAATGCTCATAACCAGTATCACTCATATACCTGCTCATAACTCCCACTGCTTGGTAAATATCTATCCTAGTATAAACCCTAGCATATATCAAGCTACCAAATACCAATGAGTAAGGTACTTTGGACATCTTAATCTTGTTATCTTCCATTTTTGGACACTGTTCCTTTGATAATCTAACATAGGCTACCAAAGGAGTACTAAAATATTTAGCATCCACCATGCTACACCTTTCTAAGAATTTCTTCACATACTTTGATTGGGATAAAATCAATTTCCTCTCCTTCTGTCAGGAGTAATCCTCATACCAATGATTTATTTCATTACACCAAAATCCTTCATAGAAAATGAATCACTAAGTTGTTTCTTAAGTATATTAATATGTTTATGTTATTTCTTGACACTAACATGTCATCCAAATATAAGCATAACATAATAAAAGAACCATCATAAAAATGTTTTAAGTAAATGCAATGGTCAAAATCACACCTTTTATATCCTTGTTCCAACATAAAATAATCAAATTTATTATACCATTACCATGGATCTTATTTTAGGCCATACAAGCTCTAATTTAGTTTTCACACATAGTTCTCCTTCCCTTTGACCTCATAACCCTGTGGTTGCTTCAAATACAACTACTCATCCAAATAACCATGAAGAAAAGCAATTTTCACATCTAACTATTCTAAGTTCAAATTCTAAACTACAACTAAACCAAGAATAGTCCTAGTAAAAGTCATTTTTACAATAGGATAAAAAATCTCATCAAAATCAATAACGAATTTTTGTACAAACCACTTTACCACCATCCTGGACTTATACCTTTTTCTCACTTCATTTTATTCTTTTATTCTAAATATCCACTTGTTTGGCAAATCACTCTTACCCTTGGGTAGCCTTACTAAAACCTATATTTGGTTCTCCATGAGAGATCTATGCTCTTCATACATGTATTACTCCCACTTTTTCCTATCATCTACCTACATTGCTTCCTCATAACACTTTGGTTCTCCATTGTTAGTGAGTAATAAAAACATTAAAGAAGGAGAAAAATGTTTAGGTGTTCTTTTTACACTAGAAGACCTTTTTACCATAGGAGTTTGGGGTCCTTGTGTAGAAGGTTCCTAAATTGATTCATTAGATACTTTTCCATCCACAATTGTATCTAATACTTTGTATTATTTATGTTCATATTCCTATTTCTATAACTAATTCTTATACATGACTTTTTCATTAAAGATTACATCTCTAGATTGAAATATTTTCTTATCTTTAATGATCCATAAATAGAAACCAAAGTCATCCTCACCATAACCAATAAATGTGCATTTCTCTAATTTTTCCTCTAACTTGGTTCTATTCTCTTTCTTGATGAGATCAAAAGCCTCACATCGAAAGACTCTAAGAAAAGAATAATTGAAATTCTTACCAAACTAAGCTTGTTTATAAAAGGCCTCCATCCAAAGGCCTAGAAAGTCCTTTGTTAATCAAAAAAATTGTCAAGCTAATTGCTTCTACCCAAAACTATAAATGCAACCCTGAATGTAAACTCATGCTGCTAACACATTCCATTATTATTTTGTTCATCCTTTTAGATACCCCATTCTGCTATGGAGTTCTTAGAAACATCCTTTGCCTACATATTACATTTTTAGAATAATAATCAAAGAAAGCATTACTACAATACTCACTCCATTATTTTATCTAAGACATTTCAACTTGATCCCTATTTCATTCTCAACCAAGGCTTTTCACTTCTTATAGTGTCAAATACATTATATTTATTTTTAATGCAATAAACCCAAACTTTCCTAGTTGCATTATCAATAAAAGTGACATAATAATTGGAACCAAAAAACTAAGATACCTAATCTAGTCCTCATACATTAAAATTCACCAACTCTAACTTATGCTCTTTATTTATGGGTTAAACTTTTAGGAACATAACTCGCTTCTATTTCCCATACACACAATCTTCACATAAGACTAAATCAATGTTTTTTTATCTATGCAACGTCAAGGCTTTTAATATATTTATTTTTAATGAAATAAACCCAAAATTTCTTAGTTGTATCATAATTAAAAGTGACATAATAATTGGAACCACCAATAGAAGATACTTGATCTACTCCCCATATATCAGAATGTGCCAACTCTAACTTATGTTCTTTCTATGTGGGTCAAACTTTTAGAAACTTAACTCACTTATGTTTTCCATACACATAATCCTCATATAAGTCTAAATTAATGTCTTTTAATCCATGAAACTTGTCTTTTAAGATCTTCATGCCCTCGTGGCTCATATGATTGAGCCTATAGTGCCACATAGTTGCATCTCAATCTACAACAACTAAATCACAAGAGTCAACAATACTAGTCAAATATAAAGTACTAATTTTATTACCTCTCAAAACCATAAGAGCAACTTTGGTAACTTTCCAAGAATCATAAGTAAACATTACTGAACATCACTCACTACCCAATTACTCCATAGAAACTAAATTCTATCTCAACATAGGTGCATGTCTAACATCGTTAAGTAGCCATGTGTTCCCATTCTATAATTTAACCTAAGCACAATGTTTTCCTATTATCTCACATGGTTCATCTTCACCAAGATAAACATATCCTAAATTATTATGAACATAATAAATAAAATAATACTTATATGGGGTGGCATGAAAAGAATTGCCTGAATCTAATACCTAAGACTTAGAAAAATTATCCAAAAAAAGAATTAAGGCATCCTAATATGATTTATCTGATCTCACATTTACTGCATTCATTTCATCTTTATTTTCAATATTATCCCAAAGTGACCAAAAATCCTTGTTTAAGTGTCCACTCTTTCCATAATACCACCATATCATCTTTGATCTACATCTGGACTTAGATCTACCCTTTGACTTTCCATGATTATCTTTGCTCTTGCCCTTTTCCTTCCCTCTAATATCAAGAGACAAAGCATTACTTTAAGATTATTCACTACTGATTTTCTTTTGCATTTCCTCATTAAGAATCACATGTACAACATTCTAAAAATATAATATTCCCTTGGCAGAGACTGCATTACTCACATCCATAACCAAGCTATCCCAACTATTAGGTAAAACACATAAAATTAGCAAAGCTCTAACTTCATCATCAAACTTAATTACAACTAAAGTGATCATACTAAAAATGTATTACAATCATTTAAATGATTAGCAATAGAACCATTCTTAGATATTTTCATACTAAACAATCTTTTCATAAGAATTTTTTTATTTGAAGTAGAGGGTTTCTCATACAAATTTCTAATTTTATCAATGAGATTCTTTGTAGTTTTCTAATCTAAAATGTTAAATGTAATAGAAGATGTAAGGCATAATCGTATGGATCCCAATGCCTTTTGTCAAACAATGACCAATTTGCATCACTCATACTTACAGGTTATTCTCCTTTACCCTCCAAGGGGAAATGAACCTCCTTATAATTCAAGTAATCTTTCATTTGCATTTTTCACAAACCAAAATTCTTACCATCAAATTTATCAACCCTGAATCTAATATATTCTCCCATACCTCCCACTCAACTAAAAACCCTTCTTTTAATTTACCACTTTAGTAAAAACACACCAAAGCTATGATACCTATTATTATGAATTAAACAAATTTAAGCTAGATTTAATTTGCCATAAAATAACATAACCATATTTGAAATGTGAAATCGGATTTAATTATGCACTAACATACATCATCGAAAAAATTCCTCAAATCATGATTAAATGAAAGTAATAAGGAGAGAATAAAAAATACAATAAAACCATAACATAGATCTACTATGGTTCACCCAATGTGGGCTACATCCACCAAAAAATCCCTCAATAAAATATGTAATCAAAACAATATTACAAAGACCTCTCACAGAGATAGAATATATCTTACAAAAAATGTTGTATATATGTTATGTTGCACTTTCACTTACACCTGCATAATACTATATCTGACAAGTTGTTATACCACACCCTATAAATAAACACCTACACTTTGAAAAACATATACACTTTGACTTTGTCTCTCAAAAGCCACACACTATAAAAATTCACATATGTGTAAATAAACTCATCACCCTGAATAGTCACACCACATCTGTATATATAACGAATGAAGGAAAATCCACCAAATAAGGAGAAACTCACCATGCTTATCCAAGATAAGAATTATCTACTATGTGACAACTCTCCTCCACCTAAGCAAGCTCATCCGTAAGACCACCTAAGGAGGAACTCACCATGTTTACCTCTCCTCTTCCAAAAAGCACATTTTTTGAAGACATATGATCACAACCAACTCATTGAAATAGGCATTACCTTTCTAATAAACAACTAGCTCCCTAAGATCAAGGAAGTTAACATGGAAAATAGGCATCCAATAACTAACTCCACAAAACATGGAATATGTAGAAATTAGAAATACAAGGAATATTCAACTCACATGTAGAGCAAGGTTTCACAAAAGGTGTAGTGGTTAAAAATGTACTCCCCACATTTATGGAGCTTTATAATCCACCAAATATATTCCCATGGTCATGTGATGGCTCCTAAGGGCTCCACACTCAATATAAATGGTATTTAATGCACCTAACTACTATGTAAACCCCACATTTAAAAAAATTGAACCACGCTAGCACATGTTTCTAGACCATATCACCATTTTTCATCCCATTTTCAGCCATCACCCCTATTTTTCATTAAAATTACAATCAGATTACATATCTAGTCAAATTCAATAAATAAATTAATCATCTCAGGATGTCCAATCACTAATATGGCTAACCTTCATTTTTAAGATCTCCTACAAATAACTAGATTAACCTTATATGGGCACCCCTAAGGTATGGTCATAATCATCTTGCCATATATCATTTTTTACTCATTCTAGGGAGAAATACAATATCTTGATGTCTATACATGCTATGTAGATAGTTTTCAATCACATAGGGAGTTTGAGGTTAGCTCCATCATAATAATATTAAATCATCATCATTCATCCTTCTTGTAGTCTTTAATAATTATCCAAAATCATTTATAATAATTCATCATTCATCATTTATCATTAATTATATCCTTTGAAATGTTTCATCAACTTGATCCATCATCATTAATCCATGAAATTGTTATAATTCTTTAGATGTAATCAATCAGCCAATCCATGCTCGCAACTATACATTGTACACATCCTTGATTACAAGACATCCAAAGGTCATAAATTCACTCATAAACTAAATTTTATAGCTCCCTCCCTTTATTGAGCTATGTATATGACCATAATTATACAATCTCACTCCATTTCATACATCATTTGTTTGGGCAATTCAAATGACCAGCTAATTTTTTTGGATATGTCATTCCACTCAATAATTAATTAATCAATCTATATATCAATTTATCCATAAATAAACCATCCAATCTAAGCTCATAACTATCCAATTTAAATTATCTTGATATAATATTTGTTTATTTTTCATTTGAATCAAGTGATGATCATAATGATATTTTTCATAATTATGTTATTATCTAAAGTTACTTCTCCTTCTTCTAGTTTTGATCCACCAAAATCTTTGCCTAAGTGGCCCAAGACTACTCTATAATCTTATGGAATTGATGTAGATATTAATATTATTCATATATTTAGGAAATAATTATTTAATTATGATTTCATGTCTAAAATTATGCACAATAATGATACTCAAACACTAAAATAAGAACAAGGTCACTATATTTGAGGAAAAAATAAAACATGATGAATACAACTCTCTAATTTCTAACAACACTTGGGACTTAGTTACTCTTCCCAAATGATAAAATTAGGTAAGTTATAAATGGTTGTTTAGAACTAAGTTCATCGCTGATAATCAAGATGATAAATATAAAGTTAGACTAGTTTCTATAAGTTTTTTTGAAATTTAATTAATTGATTATAATAAAAAAATTTGCACCTGTAGCTAAGATGCCTATTATTAATTTTTTTTAGCTTTAATTGGTCACATGTAATCAATTTATTATCAAATGGATGTTAAGATTGATTTATTAAATCATGACTTACATGAATAAATTGACATGTCTTAACATCCTATTTTTCATAAGCAAGGCAATGAAAATATTGTCTAGAAGTTACATAAATCCATTTATGGTTGGAAACAAATCTCTTACTCTCACTTTTTCATATTTTAAGGATTTATTCATAGCTCTAATGATCCTAATATTTAAAAAAAAACACTTAAAATGACATATTTGTTATTGTTTTATATGTTTACGACTTAATAATAATTGATATTAAAAGTTCAATGGTTTCTTGCAAGGAAAATGCTTTAAATAATACCTTTCAAATTATTTGTTTGGTTCTCTTACATTAATTTTGAGGAATTCAAATTTGGAAAGAAAAATAGCATTTTAATTTATCAATATAAATATGCACATGACATTTTATATATATTTAATATACCATATTGTAAAAATGTTACTACCCCTTATGAACTTGGTGTAATTTTTTTGTTCACATTGAAACTAAAAGTGTTGATCCAACTCTATATCAATAATTAGTTAGCAGTTTGAATTATCTTACTCATACTCGTACTGATATTTTTTTTGTTGGATTAGTTTATCATTTTATTCTATACCTCAAAATATTCATTTCAAATTTACCAAAAGAATTATTTATTCTTTCAAAGGTTCTCTAATTTTTGATGTTGATTATACCTCTAATAACACTTTCTCTTTCATAGGTTATTTTGATTATAATTGAGTTAGTAGACCTAATTATTATAGATCCACAAGTGGATATTTTATCTTTAGGTTCCAACACAATTTAATGGAATATAAAAAATAAGACTATAGTATATTTATTTTCTACTGAAGCCGAGTATAAATCTTATAATCATGTTTCCCATGAAGTTATTTGGCTTTAAAGACTTATCACAGATTTGGGCTGCCATCAATCTTTGTCAACTTCAATTTTTTATGATAATAAAAGTTCCATTGAATAAGAAAAAAATGGTTTTTCATGCAAGGTCCAAGCACATTGAGATTCAACATCACTTTTAGCATGAACTTCTTGAAGAAATAAAAAATTTCTCTCTTTTTATCCTACTCAAGAACAAATGTCTGATATCTTCACTAAGCCATTACATAAAGAAAATTTGGTATTTTTTTTGTAAAATTTTAATATTTATGAAAGTTATCATCAAAGTGGCTAATGTTTCTTTCCTTATTGTTTGTTTTTAAGCCGATAAATAAAGTTTAAGTGGGAGTGTTAGTATTACCCTTTATATGGGATAATTTATCTATCATAGGTTTCTTTTATGTGTGTGAAAATTTTTATTTATTGGATGATGAATTCAGATAAATACAGATTACATGAGATGTCACTCACCTCTTTGTTTTTCATTATGATTTTGGAGTCACTTGCACAAGTAACTACTTCCCCAACATCAGTCACACTTCCTTCCACTCTTTAAAAAATAGGCAAATTAGCACACATAAAGGAGGCTTATAAGGTAATGACAGGATTACTTGTAACTCTATCTCCTTTTTTATTGATCTATTTAGAGTTCCTTCTTCTGCTATTTTACTTAACTATAAACTTGAAGCTCTCTAATATTTCTTAAATTCATCTTGCTTTGAAAGTTATAATTATGGAGACTTTTTGTGATAAAATTTCTTATAGATCACATGGGTTTTTTTTTCTAATCTATTTAGTTTCCTCACATCACAATCTTATCTCAATTTATGGTTTGCACCTTGACAGGGAATTTTACTATGAACTTGTCTAAAATTATGCATTTTCAATGTTATTGATGACCATTTTTCAAACACATCCTTCATACCATATATCAAATCATCTCACATATGCATAAATAAAACCCCTAATCAGTCATCACACTAACCAAACTAATCTATAAAATCACATATAACACCATGTCATCAATATATCTAAGTATGTTGGAATGAAACATAAAAGGTACAACTATCATCATAATCATGTAAACGTATTCTATAAACATCATGAGATACATACACAATAAGCCAATATCAAATGAAATCATACATATTAACACATAAATGTTGACTAATACATAAAAAATAATACATATAAAAATCATGATGGTCATCTATATATCAAAATCATATATACACTAGCATAAGACTTATGAGTGACTCTAGCCTCCTAAAGTTGAATATATCCTAAAAGGAGCTTGTACATATTTGGTCAATGTTAGAGTACATAAATAACCCCCAATACATCAATTATATGCATAAGTGGGTACTCTTTGACTAGTTAAAATTGCCTTTTCATATAAATCCCTACAATATTAAGCCTCTCTAGTTCTTCTCATCATCCTGTTTCCCACCTAAGCCATAAACTACACTGCCAGTACATCAAGGGAATTGAAAGGTTAGTAATTTAATTAATATATATCAAAACTATTGATTTTATTTTTTAAACTTTTACTATGAAATGGGTAATTTAAAACTACTAACTTTCTATTTTATAATTTTTTCTATGAAATAAATTAATATTCAACAAATCATTTAAACTATCTTTGATCCATTTGGTCAAATTTAAGAACCCTGATTATGTATGTTGTCCCCTCGCACTAGTAGGGTGACTGTGTGCATCAAATTAAATTGACATTATTTTGTGTTTTTTATTTATCATTTTTGTGTTTTTTAACCCTAGGCTAGAATGTGTATGTTCTCCACTCACACCTATTAAGTGATATTTAAGATTAAAAAAATTGACACCTAACATTTTAAAAAAATTAGAGGAAATATGACATGAATTTTATCATAATGAACCTATCATGGTCCTTATTTAGGTTTTTATATGGATTTCATCACTATCACTAATTCACATTTTGTGCTCTGGTAGAGTATAAATATATAGGATTATTATTATAAAACTGGGTAAGGTTCCTAATAAAGGGTTTCATGAGGTGAGGATGTCACAATCTAATACTTTAATGTAATATGTCATCCTTACAAATAATTTGGCCCCAATTTACTATGATGTATATAAGGTACACATATAGATACCCTTTTAAACCCTAGATTAAGAGCTTCAACCACCAAAAACTTACCATATAGAGACACAGAGTGAGGGTTGGGATACAATTTTATTCACCATTCTTTGTTAGTATATCAATGGGTTGTTAGTTGAGTTCCACACACTTATCCACTAACATATGATTATGGCTTGTTTTATATTATTTATGTGTTGTCTAGGATCCTATTATTTGTAAACCTCACACCCTACACCAAACAACATCAATCAGATTAAATCTACCTATAAATAGATAATAATCATTGACATCCCCTAATACATACACATATCAACATCCATTGATATAAACATATATCAACCAACATATTTCATCCAATCTTAACAATTCAAAGTCCTAAAATATAGTATGATCTAGTTATTACTTCACTAACCCAATTCAAACAACCTAACCTATAACATAAACCTTGTGTATATCCACACTAGTCAAAATCAATCATCCCCAACCACATTAAAATAATCCCTATCAAAACATAACTCATAACCACCAATATAAATAATCTTTCTAAATTATTAAAAATCCTAAACAAGTTTGACACACATATATCCCAACTGACACATAATCAAAATGTACACCTAAATTTAAGTTGTCATGTGAATATACATCTATATCCCAATAATCATCCTTTTATTTTGAGAAAATAATTGTTAAAAAAGACTTACTATTATATATTGAGTCCCTTGATCCATCTTAAAAATGATATTATCAACCATCCACTCAATCATTTCTTTGATCTTTTCATCAATCTCTGACACCCATGAATTAGGATAGATGAATCACAACATATATACTTTCTCTCATCTCCATCTCTCTAGGGTAAAAATAGGTTTCATTTGATATCAATCCACTTTTATAAAACATATCTATCAAAATAAATTCAAACATCTCACATAATGTCAATCCAAAGGTAACTTTATTTTATCTTAAAACATAAGAAAGTATCCTCAATCATTGTCACCTAATAACATAAGTTTACTTATCCAAATAAATATAAGACAATAATAATGGCACCGTAAATCCAATATTAACTCAAACATCGATAAACCTATCATAAAGTCTTGACATATTCAATAAAACAATGATAAATATGAAGATATAATTGTAAACATTGAAGCACATGATCAAAAATATCTCAATGACTTTTTGGACACTAAAAATTGTAGAGACCAAATGGAACAATACCTTTATGACAATAAGTATGAGATAAGATTAAGTATTATTGAATTTTCAACTATATTACACTATGATTATTATCATTTGAACTTATAGCATATAATAAGAAAAAGTAACACTAGATAAGAGATACCTATGCCCATGTGTAATATTTTGGAAGAAGGATAAATTCATATGTATTTTTTGAATATCTATCATGACAAAACTACCAAATAGAATTCCAATATAGATGGGGAAATAGAATAGGACTATAAACAAGATATGATTGACCAGTTAAATCAAATAATTAAAAAAATTGTGTCTCTAGCCTCCCTAATAGACCTTTGTTCCATAAGACATCCACATCATAATTCACCATCTAGAACACATACAACCATAAAATATCAACAAAAACCCAATCCCCTTCCATCATCTTCTACACATTTTTTTGACCCTTCAATTGCTCAAGAAGGATTAGAAATTAAGGATGATCTTCAAAGTATCCAAACTAGTCCATATAGTAAGCAATATAAATTTGAATACTTATTTCTACTATCCATTTTACAAGGACACATTATGCATACATCTTCCACCACACTTCAAACCACAAAAATTCAAACAAACATAAGGGAAAGGAAAATACAATAGATCAAATGATATATTTTTTCATGTCACATCAAGAAATGGCCTATAGTATTTATATCCACTTTGGTTATTCCATATAATTATTTAAGGAAAAAAACTTGAATGGTTCATGAAATTACTAAAGGGATTCATAACACCATTCAAAAACTTATTAGATAAAGTTGTTAAGAACTTATCCTACAATGTAGAACATGAGATTATATTGCTAGATAGTGTAATTAAGAAAGCTTTTTGCCATTATTGAAAAGATATTGTAGTCTCAAAGAATATTTTTGTGTCTAATCACTAATAAATAAAATTATTCTATCTTAATTTCCAACATAAATTAGGAATTGGGTCTTGGATTATTTATTTGTACTATCTTCATTGATACTATCTTGAATTCAAATATGACACAATCTTGCCTACATATTTCAATGTATTATCCCTAAATAATATCTTAATATTATCTTCATTTCTAACTCTCATTAGCTAAATATATCCTTTGAAATATTTTTTATAAAAATTAGATCTAACAAGAAGAATGGAAAAATTGATCATGATGTTAAGTGAACTTAACATTGAGTATGCTAATTAAATGGAAATTAAAAGACAAGTGCTAAGAGATAAGTTCATACAACCTAATTTTTATAATTATCTATTGTTATACACATGATTTCCAATTGAGTCAATCCTAATCATAAATGAGTAAAAAATATAGATGTTCTTTATTTATAGCTCTTTCAATACTCATGGATCAGGAGTTGACATATTCTTTATCACACCTCAAGTAGACCTAATTCAAAAGACTTTTTGAAACATTTTTACTTATAAAAATAATATAAATGAATTTGAGGTGTTTGCTGCTAGGCTTAATCTTGGTCTACACTTGAACATCAAACATATTTTAACCTATGATATATCATAATTAATGATCAAATATGTCAAAAATGATTATAAGACAAAGAATGACAAGATCATCACATATAATCACATGGTTGATATTTTTAAACAAGAATTTCAACTTATCACATTTGAGTACGTTATTTATACGAGTTAAGATTTTGTAGACACAATGAAAATAATTGGTTCTTTACTTTAGATGTCCCAAACTCACAATGATATCATTTTTTGGTCGAACAACTATCAATCCTAACTCATGAGATACTTAAATAAAATATATATATGTAATTGGTGGTCATAGTCCCCCTCATATCAAGACATTTAAAAATATTATTCAACCAAAATATGGCTAAAATAATAAAAAAATCATTCATCCAAAAAACTCATGTTCCCTATCCTTATCAACATGTTGTATCATAAATGATATAATCTAACCTTATTAATATGTATAAACTCATAGGAGGCACACTTAATTATCAAGGAGGTTCATGATGGAAAATATGGTGCACATGCAAATGAAATGATCCTAGATAAGAATCTCCTCAAAATAGGATATTTTTTCCCTACTATGGAGCATGATCCATGTTAATATGTCAGGAAATTTGTAGAATTTCAAAAATATGGAGATCTCATTCATCCTCTATCATAGGAATTGAAGCTAATCACTACTCCATAGAATTTTTATACATGGGGATTAAATCTCATTGTTGAGGTTAAACCCTATTTATTAGATGGTCATACGCAACATAATAACCACAAAGTGCCTTAGTAAATGGGTGGAAGCCCTACCTCTAACTTGCATTATAGGTAAGAAAATATCGATGTCTATTAGTAATAACAATAATATTTTTTTCTATAGTATCTCATCCAAGATTATCTATGATAATTGAAATTATTTCAATAATATAGATATCAATACCCTAAGTTATAAACACTTTCATATCTAACATAAGTGGTCCATGCCTTAATACCTAAAAAGTAACTTCAACTACAAGGCAATTAATAAAATGATAATCATTTTCTTAAAAATTATTATCAATGATGTAAGTTTTGATTGGGATTTTTAACTTTATCCTTTATTATGAGCTTATCACACAAGTATTCATACTCCAATTAGTGTCACTCTATACTCAATGGTCTTTGGTGATAAATCCATCTTTCTAATCAATATTAAAATGACCTTTTTGTGAAATATATTACAAGCCCTCATCAATAAATAAGAATAAAATATTAAATGACTTCAAGAACTAGAAATCCTATAGGAGAAATGGCTTAATGAAATCCATAACCTTAATTCCTATCAAAATTAGCTATGTAGTCAATATAAAAAGAAATTTAGGCCAAAAGAGTTTGAAAGTGGAAATCTAGTCCTCAAATAGAATCAAAGAAATAATAATCTATATCAAGTAAATAAAGTAAAATTTGATCCTAATTGGCTTGGACCCTATGTAATCATTGAAAAATATGGATTGAGAGATTACAAGCTAGCTACCCAAGATGTCCATGAGCTAGATAAACTAATGAACATCATGCATACAAAAAAGGTTATATACCTAAAATATGTCCATGTCATCACATCAATAAAATCCATAATTTTTTTTAAAATATTAAATAAATAAATATTTGCAATTGTGAAAACCAACTTTATAGTGCTTTGGGCAAGCATATTGATGAAATCTAGTCTCAAAAGTCACTTGTGGAATACATTAACTATAAATATAATGTATTTAATACCTTGTATATTGGGGGGGACCCTCCCTTTATCCATTTCATCATACTTCTAAATACATGTGTGCCCATCCTATGATATCATATTCGTCACCTAACCATTTCTTATTTATACAAAATTTTATGTTTAAAAAATAAAATATGTTCTATATTTCCATGCTATGTTGTTATCTATCAATATTGGACTCAATATCCTTAGTGGCGGTAGTGTGGCACACAATCCATCCTCATAAGACAAGTAAATATAAATCAAAAATCAAAATTGACATTGGGTTAGATGAATATGAAATGGCATTTAATGCACCCAAATACTATTTAAACCCCATATTTAAAAACATTTAACCATCTTAGCACATGTTTTTGGACCAAAACACCATTTTTCATCCCTTTTTTCCCATCATTCCTCTTTTTCATCAAAATTACAATCACATTAGATATCCAAGCAAATTCAATCAATAAATTCATCATCTTAGGATGTCTAATCAATCGTATGGGTAACCTTCATTCCTAACATCTCTTATAAACAACTAGATTAACCTTCTAAGGACATACCTTGGGTATTATTATAATCATCTTTCCATATATCATTTTGTCACTCACTTTAGGGATAATTAAATTAGATTGATATTCATATAGACTATTTAGGTAATGCTCAATCACATGGGTTTTCTAAGGTTAAGTACACCATAATAATATTAAATCATCATAATTAATTCTTCTTTTAGTCTTTCAAAATTATCCAAAATTATTTATAATATTTCATCACGCATCACTCACTGTATCCTATCAAATATTTCATCAACTAGATCCATCATCATTAATCCACACAATTGATAAAATTCTTGAAATTCTATCAATCAATCATTTAATCAACTAATATAATCTCCTAACTCTAACTAGTACACATCCTTACTTGAGATCATCCAAAGCTCATAGATTTACTCATAAGAAAAAATTTATAGCTCCCTACCTTTATTGAGCTATGTCTAAAACCATAATTATATCATCTCACTCCATTTCATACATCATTTATTTATGCAAATCAAAATTCCATCTATTAATTTTTGGATATGTCATTCCCACTCAATAATTAATCAATCAAAGCATATATTAATTTACCAATTAGGAAAACATCCAATCTAATCTCACAACTCTCCCTATTATGTATCCTTACCTAGGACATATTTATAGCTGACAACTTCACTTATTTATGACTTCCACAATTCATGTGTTTTGACATGAGAAATAATGATTTGTAACTTTATCCTTATTCCTCCTTCACATATGTCTTTTCCATTTTAATCATCAATCCAAACATCAATCAAGAAGCTCATTATTTGCAATAATTATCTCACATCCACCACATCTATCACTTCAAATCATATCCAAACGTCTCCCTTATCAGTGACATCCATAAGAAACCATATTTATTTTATCCATGCATCATCCCTATAATTTTATTTTGATCAGACATCCCTCTCATTATTACCCACATGATCCCTTTAGGGGTCATCACCCATTGCATATTTCATCAATTTAATAACTTGCATGCCATTTCACTTCTTTTAAAAGGCATTACTCCAATTTGTCACAATACCCTTTGAAAAAAAGGAAAAACATATCCATTTAAAAATCATTCATTTCTCACTTGATAATAATTCCATCCTCATTCCAGACTAATTATGTTTATTAATATTTTTTATATAATTATCCATATGACTCAGTTATAGTCCCTTAAAATTTCCATTCATTAGGTAAAATAAAATCCTCACAACTCTCAAGGAATTTAAAATTCCTCACAATATATCCTCACCTACCACCAATAACATTCCTAAAAATCATGCCACTAATCTAAATCTAATCTACATTTATTATGTTTGCCTCTATTTAGGATACTCTTAACACATTTATAGTATCCTATAATCCTCCTTGAGCCCCTCGCCAACTTCTATATAATTCTTCATGGATTTTTTCTCCATAGTCAAACTAACCAATCTTATCATCCATTCCTATCCATTGATTTCCATATCAATTAGCTAAATCTTAACCCTCCATTTCATCCATCAAACTCTAAAAATTTGGAATTTACATCCAATACAATATAATCTTGTAAATTTTTTAAATCTATTGAATCTTTGAATCTTGATATATAATTATGTTATCACTTTGTTTAACAAATAAATTCATCCATAGCCTAAATTTTATCCAAACCTTGAGCCAAACAAGACAAACTAAAATTATACCTCAATAATTCATCCTTCAATCATTTGGGACAATATACAACATCAAATAAGGAGACATTCACATGAAAATGTGAGGTATAATCTTTGTTGCTTGTTATTCATGTAATTTATATTTTCCACTTTCTTCCTTAATTTCAATCTAAGGAAGTTTAGTTTAGGCTAGTGAGTAGCTTTGGATAGAATGCCCATGATTTTTCATTTTAATCCTATGTTCTTAATTAGGATTAAAATTAAACTGGAAAATATCTTAAAATTGTTTATAAATAATCAATTGAGCACTCACATGCATTCAAGAAGATTTTAAAAAATCATTTGTTCTCTAGTAGTTGTTGGTGAAGGTGGTAGATTATGTGTTAAATTTTGACAAATGAACTAGGATATACATGTTATTACAAAGAATTATATTTTTTAAAAATATTGTTTGTAATATTACTATTTTTTACACTACTATTCAGTTAGTTTACCATAAACTATAAATTTTAATATGAAACTTAGTAACACGAGATAAATATTTTAAATATAAAATCCTGATGTAAATGACTACTTTTAGATTTGACCATCATCATCATCATCATCATCATCACCACCACCACCACCACCACCACCACCACCACCACCACCATCACCACCACCACCACCATCACCATCACCATCACCATCACCATCACCATCACCACCATCACCACCACCACCACCACCACCACCACCACCACCACCATCACCACCATCATCATCATCATCATCATCATCATCATCATCATCATCATCATCATCATCATCATCATCATCATCATCATCATCATCATCATCATCATCATCATCATCATCATCATCATCATCATCATCATCATCATCATCATCATCATCTATTTTATTATTAACCAAAAATAATTAGTTTATTTTTTTACATTTAATTGTAATTTATTTATCTCTATTACACTGAAATGTAAAACTATAAATTTTTAAACTATTCACATCTCTTTTTTAATCTATTTAACTCATACAAATTACTCTTATTTAAAAATAATAATTTAAATTACACTAGCAACATTATTTAAATATATTAAATTAGTTTACATTACTTGATTTCAATGATTTCACATAATATTATGTGTTGGAAACGTAATGTGTTGTGTGACAATATTAATTCAAATATAGGGAGTGAGTGAGATTTAAACTTATCACAATTTAGTTCTCATTGTATACAATCACATGATATTTATCATCTCATAAGGGTAGTTTGTTATGGCATCATATTAATATGGTGGTTAGGGAAAATTTACCAAATTTAAAATTCCCACTTTTTAAAATCTTCACCATCTATCCATATCACACTTAGATGTAACCCTATGAATTGTTTAAATTTTGACTATTTATGCGTAGATTTAAACATAGGAATAATTTTTAAAACCATCACATCTTAAATTAGGGTTGTTTACCTTCTATAAAATAGATTTATTTGAAAATATTTTTTTTTACATTAGACTATCTATGTTATTTAAATATATTAGGTTGGATTCCTTTATTTTATTTCAAATATTTCACATAATTTTATGTTTTTGTAATATAATATTTTGTCACAAATTTACTTCAAATATGGAGAGAGATTTATGTTCAAACTTACTACAACTTAATACACTCTATACACACTTGTGTTATTTACCATGTCATAACGGTAGCCTATCATAATATGATATTGGTTTTGTATTATGTAAATAACATCAAACCTCTTAATATCATATGTGAATAGACCTAATGGTAGATAATCACTAATTGTAGTATGGATATGCCTATAGGAACTTGACTAATTGTGGAGAAACTCAATTGACATTAGTAAGATAAGAGACTATAATGATGTCTAAAGAGTGTACATGTACCTCTCTATATCAGTTAGTGTAATTTATATTTTTTTATTTCTGATCTCAAATTTTAATTAAAATGATGTTATTGACTTCAATTTTTATTTAATAAAATAATAATAGTTTGTAATGATACAAGTAGATAAACTCAATAAAGAAATTTAGTATTTATATATTGATTGACAGGGCTTGACTAATGAGATTTATAGAATTTATAATCTTTAACCAAATATAATTATAAAATTATCATTGTTCATTCTATCAATATATGATTTCAATTATGTATTGTCCATGAGAAACATTAGAAAAACTTGTATATTTTATTATAAAAATTAATGGAAAAGAATTTGAATTATATGTTTAGTAAGAGAGACCTACTAAAACTATCTTTTTAACATATTAATTAGGTTTCTAAAATCTATATCCACTTAATATTTTATATAAACTTGAAAGTGAGAAATAAGGTCACTAATGTACAATCATCATTCTAAAATGTAAAGGCTTTAATTTTTTTAAATGTGTTTTTCAAATGTCTAATGCCATGTCCAAAAGGATATGCTAAATGTGCTATTTAATTAGGAATACATATGTAACGACTTTATTTATTTTTAAATCTATTTGATAAATGTCTAATTCCATGTCCACAAGGATAATGTTAAATGTACTATTTAGTTAGGAATACATATTTAAAGACGATTTATAATCACATAATGATTACAAATCTCAAAATATCATATACACATTAAAAATAACATATGCATTGAAAACAATCACAATACAAATAAGAACGCATAAACATCTTTAATGGAGGCTCAACTTCACATTTCTTATCCTAATTTTCGTGATACCATATATACATTAAGAATAGAGTATATATTTATTATTATTAATAAAGCAATAACATTAAGAAGGAAGAAGAATGCAGAAAACCTAAGGAGGATCTTAAGAATGTACAAGCCTCTAATGGCGTTTCAACTTGGCATTTCTTCTATAATGTTTCAGGTAGGAAAAGCAAAAGGAATGACGGGGAAAAGAATCGACAAATACAACCACCCACAATATCACATATTGATGAGAATGCAAAGGAAAGGATCACTGCATCCGCCATTTATGGACAAGCCTCTACATATCGTATCATGGCATGTAAAAAGTCAAATATAGCCAATGAATTTTTTTTAAAAATACTTTGGACAAGCATATTGTAAAATTATTTTGAGAATCATATCATGTAGAAAAAGAGGTAGCTGCTGTTATATGGCTTGCTAACTACTGAAATATCCAAGAAATAACCAGAACAAACAAAAGTTACATGTATAAACAAACAATGTATATCAAACTATAGTAGAATAAGCCAAACATCTATTAGGGATGACGTGACCTGCTTATTGCAGTTTTGTGCGACATAGGAGGACACATGAATCGACGGGGTTTCAAAGATATAGGCTTCTCATAGCGGCACCCATAACAACCAAGGATCAATCTCATCATACATTATGTCTTCAACTGGTGATCATAAAAGTGAGAAATAAAGCCAGTAATGTATATTCATCATTCTCAAAACATAAAGGTTTTGCTTTAAGAAAAATGTGTCTCGAAAATGTCTCCACAAGAGTAATGATTACAAATTGGAAAATATCATATACCAACAAAAGTAACATATACGTTGAAAATAATCAGAAGAAAACTAATCTTTAAAGGAGACTCACCGCACATTTCTTATCCCAATTTTCATGATACCATACACACATTAAGAATAAAATTTATATTTTTTACACATTAAGAATAACTTAAATATATTTTATTATTAATAGCAAGAACATTAAGAAGGGAGAAGAATGCACAAGCCTCTAATAGCGGTTCAAAGTCGGCATTTTTCCTCCAATGTTTCAGGTAGAACAGCAAAGGAATCTCGGGGCAAAGAATGGACAAATACTACCTCCCTTAATATTTGAGAATAAAGAGAATGCAGAGGTATGGAACACCACACCCTCCATATGGACAAGGCTCTACATATCATATCATGGCAATAGCGAATGACTTATTTTATATATATATATATATATATAAAACCATATCGTAATATTATATTTATATGTTAAAAAGGAGGTAGCTGCTGTTATGTCTATTGCTGCTGTAATAAGCTTTGGAGAAAAACCCATAAAGAAGCATCAGGGCTTGCTAACTACAGAAAATGTCCAAGAAACAAGCACAAAATAAAGAAGCGGATAATAGGGTATTTTAGTTTCCTAGAATAGAATAAGATATTCGCCAAACATAGATTATGGATGACGTGACCTTGCAGTTTTGTGCGGCATAGGACATATGAATCAACCGTGTTTCGAAGATTTATACTTCCCAAAGCGGCCCCCATAACAGCAATGGATCCACCTCATCATACATGATATCTTCAACTGGTGGTAATGTGATATCAGTGCGATATTGAACATCTTGAGCATCTTCAGAAACAGTGCCGGGGAGGAACACAAGCAGATCACGCTCCCAACGCATGTTTTTGAGCTCTTCTTTCATGGCGGTTAACTGGGTTTCCAGCTCAGCAATACGCTTCTGCATTTTATTGATTGTACTTACACAACCATGCACGGGGTCGTCCACTCTAGCCATTGCTTCATACAGCTTACTATTCACCGCATCTGCTCTTTGTTCAGCCTTAAGACTCTGTGGCAACATTGGGTCAAAACCATGAGTTCAACTATAGAACTAGGTATACATGCCTTAAAACTCGTTTTATCTTCTCTTGTTTTTTTATGAAAAACGGTTAACAAAAAACAGCTGAAATATTGAAACCCTAAGACAAAATCGTTCACAATAATCACCTTAACCCTAATATAAGAATCAACTTACACGAATTACACTGAGAATTGCAGATGAGTCCATATACCGTAACAAATTGTATCCACTAAATAGTCATATACCTTCATAAAAGAGAGTTCTAATTTGGAAACTATAATGATTAAAGGGTATGAGACAATAAAACATATTGTTGGTGTTCTAAAGATTAATTAGCTTCGCCGTGGAACTTGTAAAAAAATTAATTGGTAAACGACAATTATGGAACACAAAAATATAGCACAGATCTGGTCGATTATAATGGAAGGATTCACATCCTTGCATAATTGTGGACATTATTTCCCATATGTTTGTACTGTAGGATGGTGGCTTTGTACAATAGCTATACTGTCTGCACCATTCCAATACTTGGGCAGCCACCTACAGATGAGCACGTATTTGGAAGGATTCACATCCTTGTGTAAATCTGGTCTGCATGCATTTTAAATGAATATTAGTTTCCAGAATGAGTGAGGACTCTATTGTCCATATGTTTGTAATGTGATAATGATGACTTTCTACTGTAGCTCTGGTCGCCCCGCCACGTAATCACTGGCCAAGCTAATAAATATCATTTTTTTTCACATAATAAAGAAAGGGATAAAGTTTGATTTATTTTATGACTCAATAGAAGTGGTCTCATCAACTATCAGTAAAGAATTAAGAAAACAAGCCTACTTGAAGGAATTTCACGATATGGCTGGTTCCGAACACACTCTGCATGATGGCAAACTTGTGTGGATCATCTGCTGGAAAATGAGGAGCCAATAGACATTGTGCTGAACATTTTTTGCGTTGCACTCTGCAAGCCGAACAAGCGGGAGATACCATCTTTCTTTTCGCCATGTAAGAATATGATTTTCTGTACGCGTGCTACGAATGCCTTATGACTCTGATGATTCACCCGTTTTATAGGAATTCTTCCATCTCGACGTATGCATGCGACGTATGCGAATGACGAGATTATGACGATTATTGCGATCTATGCGGTCTTTCGGTTAACTTCGACCCAGCTTCTTCCCTCACCATTCTTTCACTAGGTTTGTGTTTTTCTTGCTCGAGAGGACATTTTTTTGTCCTCTGAGTTGGATATTTTTAATAGCAAAACCAAGGACGATGTGGGGCGGACGGCTATAACCAAAAGACTTATAGACAGCCGCAAGCCGCTGGCGGAGATGAATTCAACAAAAACGGCCATCTTAATTACGCGGTTGGAATGGTGGGCCGCAGTTGAAAACAAGAGTCACGAAACGAGGCCGCCTAAAAGCCTATTGCCACATATATACATATTGAAACGAGGTCGAAATTTATTTTAGGTCGTCTTCACATACAGGTTTTAAATTATTAGATCAGTGCTATAAACAAAATGAGTCACGTTTATGGACATCATCTTCCTTCGGAGGTCCGCAATCCCATATCCATATCGACAAAGTAATTGATTACTTACTTTTCCAACAGTGACCAATAACCCAAAATATATATATTAAATTAAATTTTATTATTACGAAAAGCAAGGTTAATATAATTGTAGTAAATTTTGCAATATTGAGTCTGCGACTGACACTAATATTGTTGATGTTGGCAAACAATAATATAACGGAGAAAATATTAAGAACCTCGAGAAGAAATTTAAATGTAGTAAAATTTAATAATATAGTTTTTTTTTGTTGTTATGGTTTTTAATATTTGCACTTTTATTAAGTCAATTTACGAATATATATTTTCAGTGTTGGGTCATTAAATTCTCAGTGAAATTTCAACTTAGGTTGTCATTATTCTAATACATTTGTTTTAACAAATCTATCATAATATAAGAGACCAAAAAAAGAATTAAACATAAAAATGAATTATTAATTTGGACTCACATAAATAGATTCAAACATTTAATATATTTTTTTCGATAAAATATTTAAAAAAAGAAAATCTCATAAAATATACATAGTATAATATTTATACCATTTCTTCCCTTTATTTAGTTGTCGACACCTGAAAAATAACTATATTACATTTATATATGATGTTTTTATATTTCTAGATTTGTTGTTTAAAATGGATGTTGTAAAAAGTGTCAAATTTTTAAAAAATTTACATAGCGTAATGAAAAATGTATCAAATATCCCCTGAATCGGCCGAAACCCTAGCTTCCATAATAGAGGTGTTCAACGTGATTGCTATGTTGAGGTAACACACCTAATACATTGTTAACGAATGTATGAAAAATAACATTGTACATTGTTATCGTATTATTGTCTTTGTAGGAGCTTAATCTAATTGCACGCGATACTTGCTTCCAGGGGCAACAACTACTGTGCTTATTAATTGCAGCTTTCCTTTTCCTTGCCATTGGCTTTTTTCCACGCATCTTCCTGAGAGAGCGAGTGGGGTAAGTTAGAAAACCAATCACAAACATGAATTGAAGACACCGTACGTACCTACACTCATTTTCCTTTGTTTTTGCGAGCTGACAAAAGACAAATTTATCCAGGTCATACAAATTTAGGTAGCGGAAAATGTAATTGAATGGAAGAGTGTTTGTGGTGCTAGGTGTGGCCGTAGGTCCAGCTTATCCTTGTCGAAGACGCATAGCACTCAAATTTTAAAAGTTTGATCTTTGCGTTCACAATTCTTTTGTTTGATTTTCACACTTTGTGTATTAGATTTTTTTAATTCCTAATTGGAAAAAATTATTTCAGATGGAATGGATTATAACCGATTTAAAAAATCGAAATGTATAAAATTATTTAAGATGGAATGGATTATAAGCGATTAAAAGAAAAATTAAAACATAATAAATAAGTTCAGTCTATAATGATTAGGATAAACTACTCATCATCATCATCATCATGGTAAAATTATTTTTTATTGCATCGAGAGGTCTTCGACAATGGAAGAGGGGGAAGGAGAGGATGTTGTGCTCGTGTCAGAAAAAATGACTTACATTTAAATTTAATAGTAGTAAAATTAAATATAAAAATTGATAATATGAAACACAATATTAAAAAAATTATGAATAGCCGGCATAATATTTAAATCAACTGATATGACCTTTAAAATATTATAAAAACAAATCAAATCAATCAAAAATATAAAATACATAAATTCAGAGCAGTATGATCCCAATGGAATGGTTGGGAGAGATTTCAAAACATTTCAAATGATTTTCCGACATGGCTTAAGTAACATTGCTTCGCCAAGCATGTGTTATATTTGTCAAGAAAGTTATATTGGAATAAATGTTTTTCGAACCCCTGAAGGCCTTGTATGCGATAAATAATCAAAATTTGCTATGGAACATAGACTCTAGACTCCATCAACCATTTCCTAAAAATGCACACATGAGTTTTGGTGGTATATGTATTATTTTGGTTGGAGGTTTGGTTCAGCATCCTCTTGTTAGTGATAGACCACCATAGAATAGCAACAGATGAGCTAAACTATTATGGGAAGAAATCAAAATAGTTGTTACTTTATACAAAATATTTAGACAAGGAGGAGAAAGTGATGATCAACAAAGGTTTCATTTGCTACTCACAAATCTGAAAGATGCAAATCCGATAATAGATCACTGAAAGCTATTGTTGAATAGAATAAATGTTAGAATAGATAGAGACACCAATGAAGAGTTTGAGAATTGTATTCGTTTGTTTTCCAGAAATGATAATGTGCATAACCACAATAAAAAAAATTATATTCATTGAAGAGACTGGTTGCACATAACATTGCAACCAAAGTAGGAAGTATCAATGCACCAATGGAAGGTTTAAATGATGAACTTGATGTGGATTTACTGATTGCTATTGATGGAAGGATCATGTTAACTTCCAATCTTTAGATAGAATCAGGTCTTGTAAATTGAGTTCTAGTGTATATCAGAAGTATAATCTACAAACCTCATAGTGCCTCACTACAACTAGCAACATATGTTATGGTTGAGTTTGAAAATTACTCGAGAATACCATTTGAATATGCAAATCCATATGTAGTAACAATTTCACCAATATGAAGAGGACACACAACCCAACTATCCTTATAGTTGGCTTGGTCATTAACAATAAACAAATCACAAGCTTTGACCCTTTCAAAATCCACAATTGATATAGGTCAAAGATAAATAACATAATTAATATTTGTGGCTATATCCCATGTAAAGTCTTTGGAGGGACTAAGAATATTACGTCCTTTTACATGTGACTGCTATAAAAAGGTTAAAAAAAAGGAAAATAACTTTCCAAATGGAAACCCAATTAAGAAAGATTGAAAATCTTAGGGGAAAATAATTTCATGTAATAATGAAAAAAATCATGTACTTGTTCATTATTTAACATTTTATGTGATGTGTACTTATTCATTATTTGATATTTTAAGTGATGTGTATGGTACATGTTGACGAGTACTGAATAAATATTTCTATTGAGAATTTTAACTTATGTCAATTAATGTTTTGGGTGAGTAATGTGTATTATAGTTCTGTATGATTTAACGTAATGTATAATATACATTTTATGTTTGATAAAAAAATTTAAATTATATATCAAATAAATATGTAAAATGCACTGTTACTACTAGAATACCTATCTTAGATAAATATATGTAAAATACATCGAGAGATATAATTCTTGAGGCAGCTATTCCCATTATGTCATAAAAACTAGTATAAGATAGACACCTTGAGAATGACATCTCTTGACATTTTTTAAATAGATTTATCTAAGATATGTATGCTAGTTTATAAAGATATATAACAATAATGTGAAAGATAGAGTTTATATTAGTAATTACAATATTATATATATAATTAACATATGAATAAATATATGTAAATCATGCAATTTAATGATTAATAATTATTTTTGAAATAATGTCTTAAATTAAATAAATTTATTTTTAACATGAACCTTATAATTAAAATTGAATAATCAATAACAAAATGGCAAAATATTTAAAAATGAACTAGTTGGTGATGGTAATGTATAATAATAAGATATTCTATTTGGAAAAAATAAACCTAAGATTATATAAGAAAGACACTCATGATATTATCTTCCTAGATTCCAAGTAAAAAAACTTGAGATTCTTCACCTTTACTTAAGATGATAACTACCATTATTTTGTTTGCCTTCAACAACTAAATAACCCATACACAAACACTTCATTATTTTCTTAAATAGACCATATGGTTATGTTTCTCAATATTATTAATTTTTTCTAATATTAATAATATTTATTCAAATTCAACACTAAAAATTTTAACAAGCATAAATGTAGTTGGAACACATAAAATTTTGGATAAGTGTTGTCTAAATTTGGTACAAAACTAGCATGACACTGAAGGATGGCGCTGAAGGCCCATGGTGCATAGTTGATAAGCATAGAAGCACCATGGCATGGAACCTATGAGGTGTAAAAGTAAAATAGTGTGGAGAAAGCAACATAGAGGACCCAATTAGAGGGGAATGAGACATGGAGAATGTGAGGATGTAGGACTCAAAATAGAACTAGAAGATGAGGGGAGTGCATGAGAAGTGAGAGAAGTTAAGAGAATGGTTCATATGGGTTAGCCCAACTCTATTAATAAGAAGTTTTGTACTAGCTCGTAAGAAGATAAACACATGGAAGTAAATAGATAGCATAGAGAAAGGATATGGGGGGATAGAGGCCCAAGTCTTTAGGAAATACTAATTATTAAGCACCATAACTCTTAGTCTAGTGAGAGTTTGTTGGCTAATTCTTCATGCCATTAATGATTGTAAATAGTTGGTTAGCGAAAAATAGGTATAAATACTCCTATTGTAAATTACTACAGAGAGTTGGATATTTAGGATGAATTTGTGATGAACTTTTACCTTTCTGATGATTAAGCTTAATATATGAGAAAACAAGGTTTTATCACTTCTTATGTTTCATGATTAACATTGGTGTGTGATTTAAGTGAATAGACTTAAATACGAGCTCTTCCCTATCTCTATTTTCTAATTAACTAATGCTAATATATAATGCTAATATTTTGCATAGTGATATTAATCAAACCTAGAACTCAAAGGATTAAGGTAGTCTATCTTTGCATTTATATACTCCACATTTATTTTACGTAAAGAGAAGGATATGAATAAGTTAACATTATGTAACAAAAACTATGAGAAATAGTATTTTTCCACAATCTTCAGGTGAGTGTGAAAGACCTAAATCTTGCATGAAAGGGCCAGTGCACTAGCTCCTTGGGCTAGACTTCAGCGTGAAAGCTAGAATTTTCAAATAAACCCCAACATTGTGGTTACATTGCTAGGACCCAAAGCATTTGAAGCATAGTCATGGAAATTGTTTAAGCATATTACTCTTGAGAACATAGAAGAATGGATTAGAAATGTTGAAAATAACATTGCGGTTCCCTACCTTGAGCCAGGAATATTCACATGGTAGTGGGTAGAGGAGAACCTCTATAATGCATTATATGAAACTTTCTTTTTAGAGGTCTTGGTTCATTTACATACTTGGTTTTTGACATATGCTCAAGGATGATCAAGTAACCTTGGAAGGAGATAGTCTTAGATTTTATAATGATAAAGAGCTTTAGTAAAACTTGGATCTCTGTGGATGCAAACAATCAACTTTTGGTGGAAAGGAGTTCTAAATAGCTACATTTTAAATTATGTTATAAAATAGAAATTGGATATTTTTAGAATTGGATATCAACTTTAGTTTAATTTCTTCCCATAGGATAATTTTAGTATTTAGGTTAATTCAAAAAAAAATTAAAGCCACATGTGCTTACATGAAAAAATTACTGTCAATAGTAGTTGCTAAAAATAGACATTTTTTTTAGATTTTAGATTTTCTAAATTTTAAATGTCAACTCTAAATTCTATGTTAAGACTTATTTAATCATGGTTTGGGTTTGTAGTTATTTTAAGTTATTTAATATGAATCATTACAAGTTAATATTTAGAATTTTATCCTATTGGTAATTTTATTTGTTTTGTTAGTTTTTGGGTTCATTAGCTGGTATTAGAGAAAGTTTGAATTTTAGAGTAAAGAATAGTGAGAGGACAAAGAGGTGTTGTGAAGATGAATCAGACTATACAAGAGCTTCAAAGGTAAGTTCAATAATTAATAGAGGTTATCACCAATTAGCATGGAAGACAAAGTGGTGTTAAAGAAGACATAGATCATGATGAAGAAGTTCACCAAGAAGATTAATAGCAAGAGTATCCACCATCGATAGAATAGAAGATGGTTCAAGCTCTAGAAAGAAGAAATGAAAGAATCAAGGTTAATGTTCAATATTATGGAGGTAGTTTAAAACCAAAAGAATTGATACATTAGATGAATAGCATGGAGAAGTTCTAGTGGAAGACTATGAAAGAAGACATGAAGGTAAAGTTTACATGCATGAAAGTGAAAGGTCATGAAATGATTTGGTGGTTTCACTTGCAAAAAGAGAGGTAGAGAAAAGGTAAAGGGAATATTATTTCATGTAAAAAGTTAGAAAAGAATTTGATGGAAAAATCTACTCTTATGGATTATACACAAACCCTATACAAAAGATTTCAAAATTTAAGGCAAAAAGATGATAATATACAAGAGTATATAGATGAATTTTATAAACTTTCCATACAAGTGGAGCATGATGAAACAAAAGAGCAAATGGTTGCAAGGTATGTAAATAGTTTGAAATTTTCTATTCAATATGAGTTAAGCATGAATATAATACTTAATATGGAGGGGGCTTATCAATTAGCTTTAAAGGTAGAATAAAAACAAAAGAGACAAAATTCTAGAAGGACATCTATTGGTCTAAAAAGAGGTAGATCCCCTCCAATAATGGGATGATGTGGGTTTAATACCACCAAAGGTTTATATAATTCCAATAAAGGTGAATCATCACTTGGTGTAGAAAGGTAAGATGATAATAGAAAAGGATCTCAATACCAATAAAGAGGAAGAGGATTTTAGAGAGTACAAGGTTATGGTGGTACTAGAGGATGGTTTTTGAATTAGTGTAGATCTTATATCTGTTATAGATATGGAGAAGAAGGGCACAAAGTATTTGAGTGTCCACACTATCAAGATCAAGAAAATAAGCAAGAAGATTACCCAAAAGTAAATCTAGTTGAGGTTGAAATAGAATAGCAAAATACTGAAGTTACACTGGCAAATGTTGGAGAGAATATCATGATGAGAAGAACGATGATCACCCCAAGGAAGGAACAAGTGCATAATAAAAAAGGTGGTATGCATGGCTGAAATAAAATATTTTTTTAATAAGATGCACATCATGTGGAAAGGTGTGCAAAGTAATTATAGATGGTGGTAGTTGTCAAAATATGGTTTCTAAAGAAATGATTGAGAAAATAAATCTATAATGTGAAAAGCCTTCCAATCCTTATAAGATCTCATGGGTTAAGAAATGGAATTAAGTTATAGTAAATAAAAAGTGTTCAATCAAGTTTTATATAAGAAAGAGTTATAATGATGAAATATGGTGTGATGTTACTCAGATGGATGCATGTCATGTGTTATTGATAAGACCATGGAAATTTGATAGGAAATTAATTCATTATGGATCAAAGAACATGTACACTTTTTGGAAAGGTGATACAAAGCTAGTTGTGTTACCTCTTAAAGAGGAAGAGAAGACAAAGGGCATTCTCTTTACTAAATATTTTATCCAAGATATGAAGGTAAAAGGTTGTTGTTATGCATTAGTGGAAAAGAATGAAGAAACAAAAATGTTACCAATACCAATAGAAGCAACAAGAGTGTTGAAAGAATATACAAATGTTATATCTGATGAGTTACCAAATCATTTACCATTGAAGAGAGATATACAACATCACATTGATTTGATTCCAGGATAAGATCTACCCAATCAAGTAGTTTATAGGATGATTCCAACAAAACATGAATAATTAAATAAACATGTTACTAAATTACAAAATAAGAAGGTGATAAGGGAGAGTATGATTCCTTGTGCAGCGCCAACTTTTCTAACTTAAAATAAAGATGGAGGATGGATAATGTGTGTTACTAGTAGATCAATTAATAAAATTACAATAAAGTATAGATTTCCTATACCTTGTTTAGATGATATGATGGATGTGCTTGTAGGAACAAAATATTTTACCAAGATTGATCTAAGGATTGGTTATTTTCATATTGAAATTCATGAAGGAGATGAATAAAAAATTTCTTTCAAAACTAGGGATGGATTATATGAGTGGATGGTGATGGCATTTAGATTATCTAATCCACCTAACACATTTATGAGGGTGATGAATATAGTGCTAAAAGAATATATTGGTAAGTTTCTAGTTGTTTATTTTGTTGATATTTTGATATTCAATAAGACTAAATAAAAACACTTATATCTTTTGAGATTGGTGATGGATTTATTAATAAATAAGAAGTTGTATGCAAATTTGAAGAAGTGCAAGTTTATGTAGAATAGTTTGGTATTTGTAGTTTTAGTAGATGGTGTGAAAATGGATGAAGAAAAGATAAAGGTGATTGTTGAGTGACCTCTATGAAAAAACATTATAGATGTAAGAAGTTTCTATGGTTTCAAAAAAATTTATAGAAAATTTATTAAAAAAATTAGTATTATTATAGCACCAATAATAGATTACATGAGAGGGAAGGAATTTGCATGGAGTAGAGTAGCTACAAAAAGCTTTGAAATTTTGAAGAATAAGATTACAGAAAGAACAATTCTAGCATTACCATATTTTAACAAAGTGTTTGAGGTTGATTATGATGCTTTGTTTGTCAGAATTGTTGTTGTGGTAAGTCAGGAAGGAAAGCCAATAAAATATTTCAATAATAGATTGAATAAGATAAGGATAAAGTATTTTACTTATGATGTTAAACATTATGTAATTATATAGGCATTAAGACATTGGAGTCATTATCTAGTACCTAAGCTGTTTGTACTATTTATAGATCATGAGGCTTTGAAGTATGTGAATACATAAAATAAGTTGAATAGTAGGCATAAAAAGTGGGTTTCTTTCTTACAGGGGTATACTTTTATGTTAAAACATAAATCAGATAGCTGACGCATTGAGGAGGAGAGTAGTATTTTTAACTACAAGGTGGGTGAAGTAATTGGATTTAAACCTATCAAAGAATTATATGATACTAATCCATATTATGACAAGATAGTTGAACAGTGTAGGAATCCATTAATAGGTAGGATAAATATTATTTATGATGAATATTTTATATAAGAAGGTTATCTTTTCGAAGGGAAATAACTATGCTTTCTAGTTAGGTCTCTATGAGATAGTATAATAAGAGAATTACATAGTGTTGGTTTGGTTGTATATATTGATATGATGAAGATAATAACTTTGGTGGATGAAATTTTTTTTTGTCCAAATATGAAGAGAGATGTGACAAGGAATGTTTCAAGGTGTAGAATATGTGAGGTGGCAAAAGGACATGCATAAAATACTAGACTTTACATGCCATTACTGATTCTAAGAGGGTCATGGATAGATTTGAGTATGGATTTATGTTAGTATTACCAAACACACATAGAGGTAATGCTTCAACTTTTGTTATTATAGAAAGATTTTTTAAAATGGTTTATTTCATTGCATGTAATAAAAACAATGATGCCACTAGAGTTGTAGAATTATTTTTTATGGATATTTTGAGATTACATGGTGTTCCAAAAACCTTAAATTCAAATAGGGATACAAAATTTCTAAATCATTTTTGGAGGAATTTATGGTAGAAGATGGGTACTAAACTAGAATTTCAGTAGTGCATATCACCTACAAATAGATGGATAGACAAAAGTTATGACTAGGAGCTTGGGAAATTTATTGAGATGAATACTGGAAGAGAAGCCAAAGAAATGAGACTTAGATTTACCACAAGCTAAGTTTACATATAATAGTTTAATGAATAAATCAACAAGAAAGTCAGATTTTCAAATTATATATGGTAGAAATCCTATGGGTATTTTAGATATGGTACAATTGTCAATTGTAGATCAAATTAGTAATGATGCCAAAGCATTTGTAGAGCATATGCATAGTTTCAAGATGGAGTGAGAAGAAAGTTAAAAAAAAAGTAATGATAAATATAAAGAAGAAATGGATGTCAAAATAAGATCAAAGTTATTTGAACAAGGAGAGTTGGTAATGGTCTTCTTGAAGAAAGAAATATTTTCAAAAGGCACATACATCAAGTTGAAGTACAAAAAAGTGGACCATATAGAATTGCGAATAAAATAAATGATAATGCACATGAGGTGAGTTTACCATATAGTTTTGATATATATCCAGTATTTAATGTTTCATATTTATATGAATTTCATGGATAATATGGTGAAGATGATGAACATGAAGAAGTAAATTGGGAGCAACTGGTTCCAAAGAAGACAAAAAAATAATCCAAATTTTGGATATGAAGATAGTGATCACAAGGCAGGGGAATTATAATAGGTATTTGATGTAGTGGGAAGGATTGAAACAAGAAGATAACACTTGAATTATATAATGGGATCGAAAGAAGATTGATAAGGACAAATGATGTAAGTATAATCAGGGCAACTCCCAGGAGCTGAGTTGTTTTCAACTAGAGGAGAATGATGCATAAGAATTAGGCCAAACTTCTGGAGGCCATAACTTTTGACCAATAACTCTGTTTGAGCTCTTTTATGTGCCAAAATAACTGTATCAAAAAGTTAAATTCTACCCTAAGCATCTCTATCCACTTATATTTGATTTATATATTTTTTGAAGGCCAAACATGATTATATGAGGGTCCAAAATTAATGTTTAATAAAAAATTTAATAACTTTTTATTTTTAAAAATTGTATATTTTTAGAACCAAACGTCAACTTCAGTTTAAAGTAGTCTCATAAGCTAATTTTATTTTTTAGGTTATTTTGAAGAAAAATTAGATCTACGTGCCCTTGTATGCAAAAGTTTACTATAAATAGTGGCTACTAAAAATAGACTTTTTATTATATTTTAGATTTTTTAAAATTTTTTTCATGTCAACTCTAAATTATGAGTTGAGGATTATCTAAGCATGGTTTGGGTTTGTAATTATTTCAAGTTATTTAATATGAATCATAATAAGTTATTATTCATAATCTTGGCCTATTGATAATTTTATTTGTCTTGTTAGTTTTTGGGTTCAGTAAATATGCGACTAAAAAATTGCCCACCTTTTCATCATCCATTATTACACCAATTTTTTAAATTACAAACCCCAAAAATATTCTACATGCACTTATTTATATTTGCATAAATATACTCATTTATTAATAATTCTAATATCATTCTAAAATGTCTTAATTCCTCTTTTTTACTCTTACTCAATATAACAACATCATCAAAATAAACCAAAACAAACTTAGAATTATAATCTCGTAGAACTATGGTCATCACCGTCATAAATTTTTTGGGTGTATTAGATAATATAAAGGGCATCACCATCCATTCATATAATCCATCCATAATATTAGATATTTTTTCCATCCATATCCTTTATGAATTTGTTTCTAATAATATTCACTCCTTAGATCAATCTTAGTAAAATATTTTGCTTCGACAAGAACATCCATCATATCATCTAAATGAGGTATAAAAAATTTGTGTTTGATGCTTATTTTATTGATTACTCTAGCATCTGCACACATCCTCTAGTTCCTATTTAGTTTTTGGATTTAATATTACTGGTGTTGCAAATGGACTCATGTTCTCTCTTACTACACCATTCCTCACCAATTCAAACACCTAATTATTCAAATCTACATATTTTATTGGACTCATCATAGAAGCCCCTTGATTGGGTAGAATTGATCTAAGAATAAAATGAATAAAATGTTGGATGTATCTCTTTGGTGATAAACCATCTGGTAACTCATTATGTACAACATATGTATATTAGTTCAAGATTTTTATTATTTTTATTGGTATTTGCACAACATTTGTGTTTTTTTAATATTAATTTATAATAAAAACTTGACATCTTCATGTGTTTTATATATTATCTGGTGGATAACATACTTTTTTGCATGCCCTTTACCTTTAATAGGTAATGAAAATAAATTTTTACCACATTTAAATAAAAGTATATGTATTCTTTCCTCCATCATGATTTTAATTATTTTTGATATTTCCATGACTTTCCTAGTAACACATGGAATGGATCCATTGGATTAAATTAAACCATATTTCATCATTTTATGTTTTATTAAAAAAATTATTAAACACATATAATCTATTGTAATTTAATTCCCTTTCTTAAATCATGAAATTCAATAAGGATAATGATGTTTTTCACATTACAAATCAAGTTTATCTATCATTTATTTAGAAACCATATTTTCACAACTAGAAAAATCTATTATTACTTTGCATATCTTAGCTCCTAAACTACACCTTTTTTTTAAAATATATCTATAAAACCATGAATCATGACCATATTCACTATGCACATTTTATTTTATTATGGATATCATTATTATCCTCATCATAAAATTATCTTATATATGTCTTCCACTGAAACTTCTCTAGATTTTTCTACTATTTTAGTCTCCACTAGATTTACCCTTGGGTTAATCTCTTTCCTCCATTCTTTTTCATGATTGTGCAAACACTCAAACAGTTTGTGTCTTTCTCCACATCTACAAAAAATATAAGGTTTACATAGACCATTCCATCATGTACCATCACCATATCCCTTAATTATTTTAAATATTCTTCCTTTTTGCTAATATTTAAACCCTCATTTATTATCCTCTTGTTTGTATGTGTCATTGGTCGATCCTCCTATATTAGAAATAAACCCACCTCACCACCTTGCTAACAATGATTGTCCTCTTTTTGGTTGAGTTGATTTTTTAAATTCTCATCTGCTTTGATTTTATTCTACCTTGAAAGGTAATTGATAAGCTTATTCCATTGCTAAATTTATCCTGAATAGAAAACTTAAACCATTTACATACCTTATAACCATTTTTTTCATTTTTTCACAATACTCTACCTGTATGGAAATATTTTAAAACTCATGTGTATTGTTTTTTTTGTGATTCTTTTGTCTTAAATTATATTATCTTTTTTATAAGGTTTGTGTATAATCTATAAGAATAAACTACTCTCTCAACTTATTTTCCATCTTGCTCAATGTTTTGATCTTTTATTTTATCCTTTCTCTATCTCTTTTTTAGCGGGTGATCCCACAAAATAGTTTCATGGATATTAAATCTTGTCAATGCAAAATTTACTTTCTTGACTTCTCTCTAGTTTTTCCATTCCAAAAATGTTGTCATGTTATATATTTAGTCTATCAAGTCCTTTGGTTTTAAACAACCTCGATACTTTGAAGCTTCAACCTTGATTCTTTCTTTTCTTCCTTTTAAATCTTGGACCATTATTTTTTCCATTTATAGTGGTTTTTATTATTCTTCCTCATATTTTTTAACTTATTATTCATGATCTATTTTTTCCTCTCTTTCTTCTCCTGCTTGCCTTTGTCTTTGATTTGTGAGATGTGTGATAATTACAACTAATTTATTGCGCTTCTCTATATAGTTTTTTAATAGTTTTTTTCATTTGTGAAATTCATCCTCATCCTCTCAAAAATTTTACATGATATTCAATCAGATAATATTTTCTTAAAATATCATTCCAAAATCCTATAAAAACTCACAAATCCATTACTTCTAACAGTCAATATTTCTTTGATACCAGATGATAAATCCATAGACTAGTAAAACAAAAATATCAAGAGGCAAAATACTCATAATTTTGTAAAGACCATAATATTTATTGGTTCATATGGAATGAATAAAATAATTACATAAAATTCCTTAAATAAACCTCAACTACAAGTTGGAGTTGATGTGCAATAATCAATAAAATTTAAATGGCTACCTAGAGTTAATTTGCCTTGATATTTTGAATAGTTTATATTTTTAGTAAGTATTACATGCAATCTCATATGGACCTAAAAATATACATAATCCTCTAAACATTAAAATTAAACTAGTTAATAAATTTAAACTCAATTTTATACACAGTATTAAAAATGGGCATATTTTTAAATATGAAAAAAGTCTCAAAAATATAATAAATGTGTTTTTAGACCCTTAAATACCAACAACAAAACATACCAGGATTGTACCATTTTTGAGGGGGTTTAGAAGGATCAAATCTCATGGGTTTAGAAGGTGGAAATTTCATCATAAGTTGTTCTAGACATAAGGGATGGTGGGTTGGGTTAAAATTGGTTGAATTGGATGCTCTATTTTGAGGTTGGGGAGGCTTGGATGAATCAATGTTATGAGAATATGACTAGAAAGATGCTTTAGTAGTTTTTTGAAATGGTTCAAATTTAATCATAAGAAATTGTTTCCTTTTTTCTTGGTCTAAGGCTTCTTCTAATGTTTTAGGTGAAAAGATTTAAACTTTGTATTGAGGAGGAGGTTTAGGAGTAGTGACAAATAGTTGTAAAAGAGTATCATCATTCATGTTATGGTCTACTTTTAGAGAGAGAGAGAGAGAGTTCCATAATTTAATGAAAGTATGAGAAGATTCATTAGGAAGTTCCTTACAATTGATGAAATGGCTAAGGTAGTTTTTATGAAGGTCATCATTTTGGAATTCTGTCACTAGAGCATTGATTAAATCCTCTAGTTGTGAGATGGAATTTCTAGGAAGTTGGTTGTACAATTCAAGTGCATAACTAACAAAGGTTTTGGATAATAGCTTGGTGGTATCAAAGGTGTTAGTTTGGACCCATTTCTTATATATATTACTAAAAGAGTTAAGAAAGATAGTAGGTTCTTTAGTCTAATTATATGTGATAGTTGGAGAAATATTTCCAATATCTATGAATGGAATGAATGGGGCTAAACATTTATTTTGAATATGTTGAAGTATTTTTTTATTAGTTAGAGGTTGAGGGATGATATTCCCATTAGCATCTTTAAGAAGAGGAGGGTTATAAAATTTATTTGGTTGAGACATGATCACTTGAGATGGTTGACTAGTCATGTGTGATAAATGTTGTTGCATGTTCAACATTTTAGATTAAATGGTTGTTCTCATGATGTTCATTTGATAGATAATTTGTGCAAGAAGTTGAGTTATATCAATAGGTGGATTTGAAGGTTAATTATTAGTGATGGTAGGTAGAGGATTGGTAGTGTTGGTGGGAGGAGGGTTCTTTATAGGTGGAGGATTCCCAATATTAGTGTTAGTTGTCTTAAGTGTGGTAGAGGAAGAAAGAAGCTTGGTAAATCCACCATTATTGTGAGGAATGTAAATAATATTATCATTAATGTTTTTGAATAATTGAGAACCATCTAAGTTATCAAATTGAGTGGTTTGAACCATATTACTTTGGGAAGTGCTAAGGCTAGGTAATCATATTATGGGTTTAACAAGAAGATTGTGAACATTGGTTATCTGGGTATGAGTGTTGAGAGGAGAGAGATTATTCGGTGGAAGATTTGAAAAAATTGTATTGGGAAGAGTATTAGGATGAATGACCTCAATTACATTACACAGTGATTGGTTTTTGTTTAGGAGAAGAGGAAGAAAGAAAATGGATAGTTTCATCAAAAGTAATTGAATAAGTGAGGTTACCATCTAAATCCTTAATTATGAAATGTTATAGAGTAAGAGAAGGATTAAAATATGTCATCATGATGAAACAAGACTAGAAAACCACATAAAAGGGAATAAAAAGTGATAAAAAATAGTACAAGGTCAACTTGGTTAATCCAATATAGCAAGCAGGTTTTGAAAAGGGTCTATAAACAGTATAGGGTCGATCATGTAAAACAAATAGAGAATGAAAAGGGTCTTAAATAGTACATGGTCAACTAGGTCAATCTTGTATAATGGATATAGGTTGAAAAAGGTGTGTAGATAGTATAGGGTTGATCATGTATAGTGAACAGAGGTTAGAAACAAGCATATTCTTTGTTTTACCTATATCTTTATTTCTACTCATCCATTTTCCAAACCATAAAATGCATTAGATTCATGATGATTAGAGAATACAAAAATGGAAGATGAAAAATTTGATATCAAGCTGTGAATAATAATTTTTTTCAATTAATGTAATTAATGTAAATAAGTAAGTGCTAAAAAGAAACCAATAGTTAATTAGATCAATGCTCGTCAGTCTAATTAAGGCACACAAATTAAAACCTTGTACTAACACTAGTTAATGCAATTTTTTCACATATAATTGAGAAAAGAGCAAGTAATCAACTTGAAAAAAAAGAGAACTTATTGGGCAACTTAAATGTTAATTAGATTATTAATAATGATTATAAATGTGATTGTAAGTTGGCTATAAGTAAGGTAGTAGATAGCAATCTAAGGATGGTTTCAGGTAATTTGGGCTAAAAGAGACTATAGTGGAAATGATACAGGATTGGTATTTAGGCCTACCCCCTCACTTCACACACAATAATAGTAAGGGTGTTGGGTGTTTATTTAGAATAGACCATTAACCATGCTTTATACTTGACCATAGCATTAATTCAGATTCCCCCTTAGTGATGAAATCTAAGTAGGTTGGCTTAGGGTAGATAAAATGTTAAATGGTTTTTTATTTTTTGTGATCTATCCATGTGTGCATAAAATATAAATAGTAAAACTAAGTGATAAATTGAAAATCCTCTAAATAAACTATGTGAACTATTCTAAACATGAAAACAACAAGGAAACAAATGTGTGAGCTAATTACTAATAAATATGAGGTTAATTCTAACTTTAAAACAAGGTATAGTGTTGACACTATATACAAAAATTAAAAAATAGAGTCAATAGGGTTGAACCTGTACTACGAAAGTAGGTTTGAAAATGAACTAGGTTGATAATGTTGATCTAGTTATTCTAGACAACACATAGAATTGTGTTGGTAGTGTCGATCCAGTTGACTGTGCAAGGATAATTTTGAAGATTGTAAATTATAAAATAAAAATTAAAGATGGAAAATAAAGAAACATAGAATTAGAAAGGAACATTTGTGGATCAGAGATGTAATATAGAATATTACTGGTATAAAACCTAGAAGTATGATTAAAAAACATGTAAACTAGGTCGATAGAATCGATCATGTTGTACATAAACTTATTAAAATGTTTTAAAACTATAAATGGTCAACTATGTCAACCTAATAGGCTAAATTGGGTGTTTGAAAGGTTGGAAATCTATAACAGGTCGACTAGGTCAACATAATTGATCCAAAAGGTCAAAAATATATGATAAAAATGATGATTAAAACAAACTAAATAAATGAATTAAAAAGTGAAAAAATCCTACAAGGTTTAGTTCATGTCAGGTTCACCATAATTTAATATGAAGGTGAAGCCAAGGTGAATACTAATACTAATAAAAAAGAAACAAAAATTGAAATGTGAAGATAATCCAACTAGTGGTGGGATAGGATTCACGTTGGGTTAAATACAATGTATGATATCAAAAATGCATCATGTCTAAGAATTACTCTTAGATCAGATAAGATATATCATACCTACACTTTAGATTAAGGATACACTTGTTAAGCAAGAGCATGACCAATATGTGTCTACTAGACCTGATTAGGGGATCACTTGTATCACTTATCAAAACACATCATGCTAAGAAGGGTTCTAAAGATTACAGTCTAACACAATCACAAAACAACCCTAATGGAGTCCTAAGGTTTTAAAATGTTCACTCTTACTAATACAAAGAAATAAAAATATAATCTAGTGCCCACCAAAGCTTGTGGCATAAAGTAGGGGTTAAAAATAATAAAATAAACAACTAAACTAAACATGTACTAGAAGATATATACTCATGTCAATGTATATGTAATCCTAAATACATGGAGAGAATAATATAAATGCATTATCTATCTACTCTTAGAAAGGAGAAATAAAGTGATTAATACTTACTTTTGAATATGAATCTACAAAGCCTCAATCTCTCCCTTGGCCATTGTACTTCCCAAGAGATTTTTGTGGTATGTAAGCATAACTAAGATAAATTAGTGCTAGGATACACAACCTATCTAAGAATCCAAAAGACTTCACTACAAGATAAGATCCATATCTCTAATGAAAGTATGGACCCATAAGCTTTATTCCTCAAGTAGAATTGTAAATAATTAGATGCTCTCTCACTTCTCTAATAATTCTTTTTTTATTAAATGGTGGGAAATGACCTTGTATATATAGGATGATCTTGCCCTAAATCCTCTTAAAAACATTGAATGTACAAGGTTGACCTAGTCGACCCATTGTGTTTTCAGGGACAATTTACAAGGTTCGTGATAGGTTGTCCAAAACTCTAACAAACCAAGAAAGTAAAGCATACCCATAAATTATACTGGGCCAGCCTAGTTGACCCAGTATAATCAATAATAAAAAAGGATGTTAATGCAAGAAAAGGAGGAATGGAAAGAGGAAAATACTAGAGGAGGCAGGATTGAGAAGAACAAGCTTACGATAAATGGTTTTACGAGATAAGTGTGTAGATAACAAGTGGAAAATGGGATAACAATCTTATGAATCACCGATGGTCTACCCACCATTTTTTTTGGTGCACCATTTAAGACATGCACTTAGAGAGATTGAGACTCGACAAGTTCATACAAGATACAAAGTGTTAATAATCAATAAAAGTTTGAAAATATTGTGTATACACTATATGATATAATAATCATGAAATAATATAAAAATTTTACATAATTTTCCTTTTTAGATAAGAATTTTTTTTACATATAAGTGTTTTAATAAACCATCTTTATTCCTTGAATTCTACATTACTCTTTTTTAACTCCATAGGATTCTATCAACTTACAAGAAATGAAAGACTACCCATATTTGAGCCTTATGACATCATAATGTGTTTACTCCTAGTTATCCCCAAAGACCAAGAGTGACCTCCACCCACACAGAAATACATGGCTTACCCAAGGAAAAAAAAGTTCCTATAGGTTTCTAGTTGTATATGTATGCACTTATCTTAGGATTGTACTTGGGGAGGTTATATAAACAACCATAAACCTCATTAATTTTTGTAATTTATATAACTACTCATAAAATTCCTAATAAGAGGGGGAACCAACAAGCAACCTCTACATGCCCCAAGTTCCTCTCTCAACTAGATCTTCAAAGCAAGATATAAAATAGCCTACACAGGCCCCAAGGTTCTCTTTCAACCAAACAACTTCCCTACTGTAAGTACATCCTAGGATTTGTACACAATCACAACTAGAATTTTCCCTAACCCATGATTACAACCCACTATCCATTTCCCATAGATTCACAATACTCACATAAGTTAGACACATAAAAAAACAACTCAAAATGGTAAAAAAGATATTAGGCTTATGACATTTTTGCATTTGATTTGACATTTATCTCCTCTTTTTAGATTCCAATCTTGTTTCCCTTCTCTAAAATTTTATTGGAGTCTATAATTCTAGAGAAGATAAGTAAAATTTTTCTTATATTGGAAATAAGGTTGTTTCCTTATTATCTCATTCAAATGAGGACAAGTGTCTTATTTTGGGGTTGTAGCTCTTACCCTTCCCAATTTTTCTAGAAGGATGGAATCATAACATTTTTACTCTCCAAAATGTTCCCTTGGATGACTAACCTATGGGACCCTCTTTTAGGCAAATATAAGGTTTTATAAATACGTATTGAAACTTTAAAATTTTATCTTCCCCAAAAATCTTAAAATTAAAATTTAAGAGTTAATCAATGTTTGATCAATTGATTATTTAACACAATAATAATTTGTGAACACATTACTAGATCATTAAAATGTCCCTATATGTCATCCAAATCTAAGGCTATAAAATAATCAACTCTAACACAATGTATAAGAACACACATATATAACCACTAATGGGTGCACAAACATGTGGCCAAACATCACTTAACATGGATTAGTACGGTGTGTGGTTTAGAAATCAGCCACCTCTTATTCTTCCTTTTCTTTCCCTTTTCATTAGTTTCATATACACACATCACACATGTCAAATTATTTTGGTAATGATAATAACCATGATAATATATTACTAATAATAACATATTAAAGAATCAGGTGTCAAAGCTCACTTAGTATAAAACTTGTGCTCCAAGAACAATAGTAATTTATTTTTTTAATTATTATTTTCTTTTCCCACTCAATAATAAGTGGAGTGAATCTGCATCAAATATTAGTGCACATTCTAATAATAAAATATCATATGATCATTAGTACCCCAGAGCCAATTAATCAATGATAATGAACAATCATGCACATTCCCATTTATAATTCATTTCTTATCAAATATCATATAAGTGTCATGAAATGAATCATAACATAATAATAAAAAATTATCATAACAAAATCAACATGTCCATCATAAAATAAATGAGATAATAAATTCATCATAATCCCTAATCAACACTACATAACAATAAATCGTAACATAACAACATAACATGATCATATCCAAATCAACATGTCCATCATAGAATATGTTAGGTAATTAATCCATAATAATCCCTTACCAACACAACATAATAATGAATCATAACATAATAACATAATGTGATCATATAAAAATTAACATACCCATTATAGATTATATTATTTAATAGATCCATCATAAGACCTAATCAACATAACATAATAATAACCACATATAAAATGGATACAAAATAGTGGAGGCTAAAATCAACATGATATTGGGTCTCTCATTTTATTCCATAAGGTGATTGGATTATAAACTTATAAATAATATTTTTTTCATTATGATGAGATATAAATATCTCTCATTTGATAATGAGATTCAATAAAATAAACTATGATCATTGTTTCTTCCTCTAGTTTTCTAAAGTACATAATTTTTCTCTCCAACAAAACTTGGAATCGATTATCCTAATAGATTAAGACAATACATGTATTACTCATTATATAAAACTTAGAATAGATGCATTTCATTTATAAATTATTTAAAATTAATAAAAAAACTCCAAAATTATCTTTTATGAGTTATGTATCCTACCAAAAGAGCATCATAAACTCTCTAGTACCAATTTATTTGTTTTTCATTGACCAAGTTGTGAATAATCATAGTGAAGTAATTATTACTCAATTTTTCATTCTCATTACCTAAGGGTATTAATCAAAAGAGTGATTCAAATAAATTCCATATACATAAGAGAAACCAATCAGTTTATATGAGGAAATTTTAGAGGGTTTATGAGTCACAATCCTTTTAGTAATGTAAATCTAACCAAAATATTTTCTTTGGTGTAATTAATTCAGTATTCAAGGTTCCAAAGAATTATAAACACCACTTATAAAAAATAATTCAATGAATTCATGACATAGAGTTAAAGATTTTAATTATGGTTTTGAAACAAAATGTTAGAAAGATTCACATTTTCAAACCCATTCTTGTGCATCTTTAAATAAGGTGTCCAATAGTATTGAATTTATAAAATTTTGTATGTAATTATAAGAAAAAAAAAAATACCACCCCATGTTTTATTGTGTAAGGATTTCTAATAGCCCTTTTTATTGTTATTTATCTACACACCTCAAAAAAGTTCAATTAATGCCTTTCTTAAACATAGTGTAATCTGAAAAAATATATGTTGACACTAGTAGATTAATTTACATTTATTTTGGAATTTTAATGAGGTGGTAATTAAGTATATAGGAATAAGTAGGTAATCTTGAGTAACATTCATCTACTAAATCAATAAACACCATGACTAGAAAATTTTATATTCCATTCTCATCAAGATCCATTTGATTGAATTATATTTCACTATAATATCCTTTTGTAATTAGCTGAAAAATTCCTTATTTTATGAATAAATTTATAGGTTTGATATCAAAAATATATTCATATGTACTTTTTTTATCCATATTTCATGCTTAGAACCTGGTTTATGTCATGTCAAGATATATTTGATGTTTGGAAATGGAGCCATCACCACCATATGATAATTTATTAAATATAATATTAAGTGTTTTATAACATTAACCATAATATATACATGTTTCACCTAAGATGATTTCTACATTCACAATCTTTTAGTCCAAAAATAATAAAAGTGACTTGATACATAATGCCTTATTCATTATTTTGTAGTAGAATATTTCATAGTGTGTACTTAGAGGAGTAAATTTATATGATTAATTCTTTATGAAAATATAGGCAAACCTATGTTGGGCCAGAATAAATATATTAATTGATTTATTCAAACATTCTCTTTGCTTATTTATTCCACTTGAAAATAGTATTTCCTCTCATCATCTAAGCAATATGTCAGGTCAATTCAGAAAACATAGGTTAAAATATTATAAATAAATTCATCTTTATGAAAAATGGACATTTAATAAATTTACTTGTACCTAAAGATGAAAAATGAATTTCCTTAAATGTTTTAGAATCAATCCTGGTAGTTCTTTGGACACCACATACCTGAGTATATTTCCTTATATAACTATAAACATTCATAGGGTTTAAAGTGATACCATGAGCTCTACATATTTTCAAAACCATTTTACAAAGTTAATAATAATATTATCTTCTTATATAAAATGTTATGAGATTCTAAAAATAGATAACTATGTTTTTATTCTTCAAATAAATAAAATTCAAATACATGGCTCTTTGAAAAGTATCTCCAATATTGATATTTCCAAAATGAATTATTTTATAATTGAATGTACCATATGGTGAAATTAAAACTTTTAATTGATATTCGTGAACTAACTCACCTTTATTGTAGTAAAACAAATCTATTTGGCATAGACACAATTTCAAGTCCTATTACTACTTGTAAAATCTTATCCATTATCAACAAAGGATAGTTATATTTGAGTTAGTCTTGTTTCAAGTTTTTGAATTGCACACACATTCAAAATTATCCAAAATCATTAAATACCAATGCTATATTTTAAATCCATGTGGAGTGTTGTATCATGAATATAATTCTTGAATCTGACATATTTTTTATATCTTTATTTATAGTGTTAGTAAGCTTGGGATTATATCATCTAATATTTAATTAAATGGATTCATAACACGTTTTAGATAAATATTATTTTGTATATCTTCTAGGACAAATGATTTTAGATAGTTTAAAACCAAAAATAATATCTATGTATAATTTGTAGATGTGTGCTTCCTCCATTATTCCTTTGAGAAAAAAATATCAATATTCAAATATTATGTTTCCTCCTCTATACATATGTTTACCTTTTTGTATTATAAGGATCCCTATGTATATTTTTATATTATCTTTTGTATATACCGATCATGTATATTAAATCATGTATCTAGTGATACTAGACCTTTCAGTGATTTTTTCCCTGTGATTTGAATAACCATGTCCTCATTATTTGTATTCTCCTTCGTGAAGACAAATTATTCCACTTTATTTATATCTCCATATATTTTTTTATCACATTCTATGTATTCTAGTAAAATTTATTAAAAATAAAAACATAAGAACTTGTGTACATACTGCAAGAAGTAATGTGTTTTTCATCATTATTGAATGCCTACTAGTGTTATGTGTTTTTTGGAATACTTAGGTGTTATACTAATTCAATGGTATATTTATACATATCTATATTAGGATGATGAACAAACAAAGACACAGAATAGTCAAGTCATCAAGTATAGAATTTTTTCCTCTTGGAACAAAAACAATATTGAAGGATTTATGTTTTAATGTAACTCTAAACCCAATTTATTTAGTGATTTAATGTCTTATTAATAACTTTATATTTATTTCACACATGTTTATCTATTAGTTTAACATATCCCTATGCCTGAAGATTATAGATTCCCATTTCTTGTATGAATTATAATCCTAATAAAAATGTTTCATATTTAGCTATGTTGTTAGTGGATTTGAATTGGACTCTATATGAAAAATGGAATCAATAATTTTGAGGATAAATTATAAATATCTTGGCCTCCCATCTTTCCATTTTGAAAATTACATAAAAATATAACCTCCATACATAAATTTATATTTTATTTAGTAAGATATTGCATCTCCAATATTTTTTTAACATTATAATCTATGTACTTGGGCCTGTTTATTCATATAAAATATCTTCCCTATGATCATTTTATTTTTTCACTAGATGTTTGGATTTAGGCTATGTAATGAGTGTATCTTCAACTCTCGTAAATATAACAGTAGCATAATTCCATCCATATAAATTATGTCAACAAGATTTTTGAAAAATGTTATACTTAAGAGCATCCCATAGTTTGGAGGAGTAGGTGCCTTCAAAGTTTTCATCTTGATTATTTTATATAGAAAGTATAATAGAGCTATTTATTCATCTTTGATTTGTCTAATGAGAGGAAATTATTTCACTTACATAAAATAACAATGTTTAAATGTACTTGTGTATGTCAAACACAAGGCATGTGAAACCTTAGATGACATTATATTATCTAAATATCTAGGCATAATGATGCAGTTATTTAGTTGAAATCATATGATAAAAAAGTAAACATAGAAAGGATCTAGTTTATCGCTACTCTGAATAGAATCAAACATATGAATTTGAGGAGTATAACATGTAGATAATGTTGATTTTAAATATGTTTAATATTAAATTCATTGTCCTTATCCTTGAATATTTTACTTGAGATGTTCAACTTTTGTGATTTGTATCTTGGTTTTAATCATAAGATCAATGATATCAAATGGAAGAGGAAAGCAATAATTAGGACCATCTTTATTCGAGGCCATATAAAGAGATGTAATATTTACCACTTTCTAAGTTAATTTTTATTTAAAAATTGTAGGAAAAGGAATACCTCTATTGATTAGAATCATAGGAAGAGTAAGGATGCCATATTCTTGTAGGTTTTATTTCACTTTTAAAATATATTTCATTACATTTTCTACAAGGCTTCAGGTTTTCATTCTGAGATCTTTTAGACACAATAAATTAATTAATTTTCAAATATTAAAATCAATCATCATGTTTTTAGTCATTCGGTTCAATTTATATATAAACCATACTAGATGAGGCATTGTACTCCTGAATTGAACTATAAAATGTACCAAAAAAACCTTTGAATGATATTTTAACCAAGTTGCATAACTACAAACATATTAGATTATATACATATTTTAAAGAATCATTATCATTAGTAGCGTGTCAAATGTATAAAAATTTAATTTTTACACTTTATCATAATCAACATTAATTATTCATGAGGAGTAGATTAGAACTTATATAAAACATTTTACCTACATTAGGTAACTAACCTACCAAAAGGGTGGAGTTTTGAAGAACCTATAAATAATGAAAAAAAAAATAAACATTTATTTTTACATTCCCCCCTATTACATTATTTTTACAAATATACATAAATAGCTCAAGTTTCACCTTTCTAATGGATTTGGTAAGTATATCAACTATATGTGTATTTGTCAAGAAGTATTAGAGGTTAAATTGGTGGTTTAGGACTTGATATCAAATGTAGTGACATTTGATCTCAATTTGCTTGGTTATTTCATAAAAAATAAGATTCTCAACAAGTTTCAACATAGCTTGATTGTCATTATGAAGAATAAGTGGATTCTCTTCACTAATGCCCATATCACCCAGAATGCTATGTAACCATATCACCTTGCACCTAGTTCCACCTGTGGTATGATACTCTACCTTAGTAGATGAGAGAGCAACAAAAATTTGATTATTATTTATCCATGAGATTGGGCTAGATATGAGATTAAATATATATCTTCACATTGACTTTCTATCATCAACATATCCACATAGTCTAAGTCAGTTTATCCCTAAAAGAAGAACTGATTATTTTTCTTATATTCTAGACCATACTCAAGTGTATCTTAGACATATCTCAAAACATGATTTGATACAATGCAGTGATATTTTTTTGACTCTTACATGAATCTAGAGAGATAGCTTACAAAAAAACATGTCTTGACTACTGTAGGTCAAGTAGATGAGAATTCAAACAATTTGTTTGTTGATATTTACATCCACTTGAGGTGAGTCCTAGAATTGAGAGTGTTATAAACCTTGATCCATTGCTATTGAAATAGTTTTATAATATGATATTCTATACTTTTCTATAAGTGTCTTGGCATAATTTAGTTGGGAGATAAAAATGTGATTCTTTTTCTACCATATCTCCAACCCAAGACAATAATGGAGTAGCCCCAAATCAGTTATATTAAAGGATATTTTGAGGTCATTATTCACAATATCAACCTGGTCTTCTAAAATTCTAGTGATCATAAGATCATTTACATACAAAACAAGAATGACACTTTTTATCCCTAACTTATTTACATAAAAGTTGGAATTTGAGGGGATATGGGTAAAACCATATTGTAAAAGGAGATCATATTTCTTAATGTCCCATGCCCTAAAGAGCTTGTTTTAGTCCATACAATGATTTGATGAGATGGCATACCCTTTTAGGATCCTTTTCATAAATAAATCCTTCTAGTTGGGTCATGTATACTTCTTTGAGATCACCATTTAGGAAATCACTCTTGACGTCCATCTACTAAAGTTTCCATCCATCATGTGCTGCTAATTCATAATCAACTCTGATGGTCTTGACATTTATAGTGGGTACAAAGGTCTCTTCATATTCAATCCCTTATTTCTAAGAATTTACCTTTGTTATAAGTCATGCTTTATTCTTATCTATGGATCCATCTACCTTATATTTATTTTTGAAAAAACATTTTTAGCCTATGGGTTTTTTTCCTATAGGTGGAAAGGCAAGTTCCATAGTTTTTTTTTGCATGAGTGAGTCATACTCAATATCCATTACTTTCTTTTAATGAGGTTGAATTAGTGATTCTCAAACATTATTAGGTGTAGACATATTAGAAAATATACACATAAGTGAAAATTTAACCTCATTTCTTGTCTAACTCCTCATTCTGACTTTAGATGAAGTATTCTAAGGAGATTGCACATGGGAGTCTTTGATGTTGCTTCATACCCACTTTGAATGGGAACTCTATTGATGATATGAAGAACTTATTTGGTAATGTGAAGAACTAATTGGTGGATTTTTTAATTCTCCAATATCAATATATAGCTCCCCTTGTAGCTCATCTTCTTGATGAGAAGTATCCTCATCATATGAGTCAAAGAATAATTGGTGAGAGGTGGCTAGTTTTGATTATTATTTATACATCACTGACTCAAAGGATGAATCATCATAAACCAAATCTCTACTTTCATAAATTTTCTTCATCTCAGGATCCTTGATATGGTATAATTATGAGGTTGTGTTATATCCCAATAGGATATAACAGAGTGTTTTTGACTTGAAATTATTCCTATTTTGAGTTGGGACATACATATATGTTGTGCAACCAAACACTCATAAATGAGAAATTGATGGATTTTTACCACTCCATACATCTTTTGGAGTTTTGGCCTATAAAACATTTATAGGTGCCCTATTGAGAAGATAAACAATTGTATAAATTACTTATACACGATATCATTTCTCTATCTTTACTTTTTATAGCATGTAGCAAGCCATTTCTATTATTGTCCAATTGCATCTTAACAATGCCTTACTAGTTTAGGAATGCCAAGAACTTCTTTATTGTGAATTCCTCCTATCGATCTAAGTGGAGGTGAAAAAGAGGTTATCCACTCTCCTTCACAACTTATTAATATAATACCTAGACATTATGAAGGCCCTTACTCATCTTCTTAAAAAAAACCCCATGTCTTCAAAGAGTAATCATCCATGAATAGTTGGAAGTACTTGTGTCCCAAAAATGAAGTAGGTAATAGTCTATTTAGATCGGTATGAACAACCTATAAATATTTCATGGAATGAAAGGAGCTTTCCTCGAATGGATCCCTATGTTGTTTAACTACAAGATATCAAGGGCAAATAAGAAAGGAATTGGACAACTTAGGAAGTCTATGTACCATCCCTTGTAAACTTATCTAGTACAAATATCTAATAGATAGGTGAGCATAATGATAATGTTAGAAGTAGTAGATTCTACCATAGAGGTAGATAGAGCTACTATAGAAGATGAAACAGCTTCTAAAGAAAATAATTTATCTTTTGAAAATGATTAAGAAAGAACCATGCCTTTTCATGAGATCAAATAGGATTGGATGTCAATCTAGGAACATTTAGTACCTTTGAGAGTGTACATTTTTGTGCTGTAAGAGGAATGGTGACTTGGCCTATTCCTTCTGCAACATATTATTTATCATCAATGATCTTAACCTAATCTCTAATGGTTTGGTCTATCAATAAATGAAACAACTTCCTGTCACCTGACATATGTTTAATGGCACCTGAGCCTATCAACAAGATATTTCTCATGGGTTGTGAGGTATGGGAGACTATCACTATCTTATTATGTATGCTATAATTCTCTTCTTTAGGTGTCTTATCATCATATCCATCATCTTGTTGAGCTATGAGATGTCCCTTACACTTCCAACAATGGGGATGTCATTTTTAGTTTTGATAATCATTATACCTTGATGCTATTTATTTAAAAGAAGACCCTTGTTTCATGCCATTATACCAGTAGTTATATATGGTGCAAGTGCTGGTTTGATAGTTGTGACACCATCTCTTTAAATTTTGTGATTTTTGATGATGTTGAGAATGTTATTCTTGATTTTTCTATGGTTGTTTCTCTATAGGTCCTTTATGATACTTCTAACCTAATTACTGCTTAGGGATATGATCTTTATCTTCAAGTCATCCTAGACTAAGTTGATGACATTTTTTTGCTCTAACAGGTTAACAAGTTCTTTGAATGACACTGTCCATTTAGAGACATTCAACATCATGATGAAAACCATGAATTGGGAAGGGAGATCCCTCAAGGTGATATAGATCAACATTTCATCATCTACCATCTCACTGAGTGTTAACAATTTTGTTCTTAGCTTAGCCACTCAATGTAAGAATTCCTCAACTTTCTCACTGGACTCCATAGAGTGTGTGAAGTCTCAACTATAAATGAAGAATTTTACTCTTATTTTTCACCTCATATATGGTTTCTAGTTTATCCCACATTGTCTTTGTTCTTTATACATCCATGACATGTAGTTGTACATCATAAGTGATGCTTAACATAATCAACATCAATGTTATAGCACTAGCCATTTCATAGTTTGTGAGTGCATCAGAATTAGTAGGAACCAACACAATCCCTATAATGATGCACCACAGTCCTTCAAACTAAAAGATGGTACACATCTTTATTTTTTAGGTGACATAGTTCAGTGCTTTAAGAAATTGGACATCAGAGAGAAGCAATGGTGGAGAAGACATTGTGAAGAAAAAAAATATTTTATTTTATTGATATGAAAGAGAATTATAAGTGTTTTTACTCACTAGTGGAAAAATTGAGCTTGGAGATAATATTGATAATTATGTGCTGAGAGATAGAGATGCTTCTTATGTTGATCAACCTCATATTCATAGTTTGTGTCATTTTTTACTTCAAGTTCTACTCATATTCTCCTTATTTGGTAGAATATATTGAATAGGAAATATCCTAAAAGTCCTTTTCATATTTTCTAATCAAACTGAAGGCCACCATAGTCATAGAGGGCTTCTAGCAAGGTAAATTAGAAACTAAATCTCTCCTTAGTGACATAATGGTTTTTCATGGTCTATAAGTCTCCTTTGTGTCTTTTAGCTATACAAACATTATCCTTCACACTATACATATGCAGTGGTCTCACTCACATATTATCTCTATGGGATCTTTCAATTTCTTTCTTTTTTGTCTTTGAGTTGTGACTCTATTTAGGATCAAATGCTCTAAAATATTTTCAATTGTTCTACCGTGACCTTTTCTATATTTGGGTGGACCCTGCAACGTGAATGGCCTCACCTATTTGACTTTTATCTAGATTATCATCTTTTAGGTATTTCCACTACGTTTGTTACATTTGTGTACATCACAAGTAATTGTTATACCATGCATTGATCAAACATACATGCTATGATCTTTCTAAATTTAGTTAGCTTATATCTTTATGTCACTTTTATGACACTTTTTTCAGTGATTTCCATGCTTACACCACTTACCCAATAGTTTTTAGGCTTGTCTAGCTCTGACAACTACATAGTTACATCAATATTTCATACTGGTCTCAATGGACTCTTCTTTTGTAGGCTACCATGCATTGGTTAGTAGGGATTTCAAAATCTCAGTCCTCTTGTCTTTCTCCCCACATAAACTACACCAAGCTCTTCTATTGTACCTTCGTGTTGCACCTCTTTTTCTACACATTTTTCTCTAGGTAAGCATTAACCTTCACTTTGTAAGCTTTGACTAGGTGATTTAGTGCTTTGATACTAGGTTGTTATCAAAATCAACTTTAATTATTCATGAAGAGTAGATCAGGATTTATAAAAAACACTTTACTCTAATTAGGTAACTAACCTATCAAAAGGGAGGGTCTAGAAGGACCTAAAAATAATGAAATAAAGTAAACCAATAAACATCAATACTTACACTATAGGAGATAACTCAATAGTCTTTTTTGGTGTTGGAAGGTGGTGACACATTATTGTATAGGATAAATGGTCTTTGATACAAATCTTAATAAGGTGTAGTTGGGTCAAAATGATGCATATTTCTCTTTAAAATAAATATATCATTTAATAGATTTCAATCTAGTGGATATGTTGTAGTATGTCTTTTGATTTAAATGGATCCTTTTTAAGCTTTCTATACATAATCATGTCATGTTATATCTCAATATATTTAATTTGAGCTTGTTCTAGATTTAGTGGTTGATTCTAGGGTAGGAAGACACTGACATCTAGTGTTTTTGAATTAAAAAATAAACCTTTATTTTTCATTTTATGAAGTGACCAACTAATTTATAGGAATATTATCAATAAATTTATTGATTTTGGCTCTAATCATCTAATTAGCTCATGATATTATATTTTATGTTTCATCATGAGTTGATATTCATCTTTATCTAGTTTGAATCTTTACTAAAAATTATTTCTCATTGTATTCAAATATATAATACAATTTGGTTGTAAATGAAGAAACCATTTTATTTATCCTTCATTAAGAGTTTCAATGACTAGTCTGATCAACCCATCTTTGTGTTCCACTCATAAAATACTACAAGTAGATAAAAATGACTTTATTTGTTCATTTTGATGCTATATTCCAATAATAGTGGAATTAATTATATAATTTCATACAAAATTAATGAGGTTGACCACCTAGAGACAATTAATGAATTTAAGGGACCTAGGGTATTGGTTCAACTGCCATGTAATTTAAAATTTATGTCTCTACAGATGATGATATTTTTTAAACAAAAATTTATATTTAGTATTGAATCAACTTTCCTTATCCTATCTAGGGAAATTTTAAAACAAGACCTTTATTTTAGTTTAAAGAACATGTTTGTAGAGGAACCGTTAATTTTATTAGATCTTGAGAATGTTTCTTTATCAAAGATGATATAATTCAATATAAATTTTGATTATTTACTGATTTAATACTTGGTGAGTAGGGATAAATTTTATCCTTGTGAAATTATATGAATTCTAGAGTGATAGGCCTTGCTGGTTAACATGACAATACCCAAAACATGTCGTATAGTAGGAGTAAAAATGTTTTATTACAACATATTTTACAAGGTAAAATCTAAATGTTTGATAATAGTTAAAGGGTTAAATTTACTCCTATATTGTAAGTGGAGGATCCATTGATTTAAAATCAAAAATAAAAATGAACTATTCACAATATTTATAGATAAAATATGGTATTAAATTCTATTACTTCATAAATTTAAAATAAAAAAATATATATGAAATATGAAAAATCATACATGAAAAATTAAATATGGATATTAACTATTGTACATAAAATGAAATGTAAACAAATTTGACAATTTTAAAATAATTCAAGATTTTATTGAGGATTGAGAAAAAATGTATTAAGATTATGAATAACACATATAGAAAGAAATAAACAAGACATAATTTTTTTCAATCGTATTTGTATTCATAATGGATGAGTGAACACAACACTTCCTTCTTATTTATTACAAACAAATAAAATTGATATTAAGCAATCAATTTAAAAATTACATTCCTCCTATTCATACATGTATGTGGAAATGAACTGACCCTACATATTCCTCTTGTTAATTTATTATGTTTTATATTCAATTTCATGTTTTTAAAAAATAAAATGGTTTATTACAAAAATAGTATTAAAACATTTAAAGTAGACATGGAATACACTATATAATTTTTTCCAAGAAGAAGAATCCTTTTTAGATGGATATGGAGGTGGAGTGATTACTTGAGTAAAAACATTCCCTTTGTCTTGATCTATTTTGAATACTCTAAATTTTATCACTACTTGTACGATTAAGTTTACATTTAGAACTATTATATAATTTGTTAGACATTTATTGGATATGAACATCATCATATTATGGACTTTGATCAAGCTACACAATAGGGATTTGATATCTTTAAAATAGGTGTGAATTTTTTTGAACACATTAATTGATGAAATATCAAATACAAGTTATTTTATAATTCTTCCTTGACCTTATTCAATTTATATATTACCTCACATGCCATGTATTGATTAGAATCATCATTTTCATGTATATCATAATGCAAACTCCATAAATTTCATAAGATTTTTATTTTTTTTAGTTGATAATATTCCTTCAGATCTTATGTGGATTTATTCAAAACTTCCATCTTATGAAGAAAATTTTCTGACTGGTCAAAAGAGATATCATTTTACATGTTATATAAAATTAATTTGAACAACAAATTTACATAAGTGGCTAAAATCACTCAATGACCATTCACGGTTTTTCATAAACTTATTTATTTTTGATATGAATGAATTTTTAATCAACCTTGTTCTGCTTTTACTCAGTCACTTCATACAAATTTATCATCTCATCAATTATATTTTTTAGGTCATCTAGAAAAAATCCTATACCTAGGATTCAAAAGTATTTCCATAACAATTATGCATGTTCATAATTGATGTTGAATCTTTAATAATGCTAGGATTTTGATTTGGATCATATATTTTAGGAATTTTATTGGCCTGTATTGGGTTCAAAAAGTAATTTGAATAACCTTATAACTATGATATCTTATATTTCAACTACTCCTTAATTATTTCATCTTCATTAGATCTGAATTTGAGATAATTCATCTTAGTTTTATCCTTCACGTACTATATATTTATCATTATCCATGTTTTGTCCCTATGGTTATATATATTTCTTGTCTTAGTGAGCATACCCAGTGATAATATTTTCAGAGTATAGTAATACATCATAATATCTTCTTAATTTTTATCTACATTTGAATTATAAATATCAATCAATTAAACTCTGAATAGATCATGTAATAAACTTGAAGTAGTTATATAATTATTTGGAGGAGTCATGACCAAGTTGGCCATCACATCAAAATTAGGAAAATATTCTTCAACAAATATTTTCTTCTTCCCTAAAAATAGTGGCATTATGGAAAAGTTGTGTCACTAAGTCACCATCTATGTACAAAAATATTTATAAATAGATGGTGGTTAATGCTAACTTGATGGCGTAGAATTTGGCAAAGGGATATGTTTGGGAGAGGATGAAGGAAGAGAGGATTTTCATGATTGAGTTATAGGATTTAGAACAACACTAACAAGTACATTTTGGCTTAATCTCTAACTATAGGTGATGTATTATTTTGTGGTGTTCTTAATAGAAAAATATAAATCAACACCAAGGGAAGAATATAATATTAATTTGAAAAAATGTTTTTTTACAATTACATAAATATATCAAATCCTTCACCACATGTCATTACTAGATACTAAGGTTTATTTGTGATCTCTCCATATCTATCACCTGGTACAAATATTAATTAGTTAGGTATGGTACCATTGCAATTTGTACAAGTTTATTTGATATTTGATGTTGGATCCAACATTAATGGGGTTGAGGCTTTAAGTATTCTCGAGTCACCTACTCTATTGAATTAGGAAATACTATAATTAAATAATTTCATTGATCTTTCCAATATTATATGAGTTAGAATTTTCATATATATCAATTCCCACACATACCAAATTATTGTTGGCAAAGGTGAGACCATGATATTATAATGTGTAATAAGGGTAAAAATTTCAATCCTTTGATTTATCATTTCTTTTAGTAACCAAGTATCATTTAAGGATCTTATATGGATCAAATTAAATTGAACCTAATCTCAACCTATCACTTCATATTCATATGTGTAATCAATGTAATAGTTTTTTATATGTGTTTTTAAAATGTATGAGGAACTAATTTTGATGTGATATTTTACATATCTTTTACTATCAAAAGAATCATTATTTATTTGAGGATGCATTTTGAATTTTCAAATTGAGGATTCCATGTTCTAAGCATCTATGGATATATTTAACGTATAGTGACCAAGGGTGATTGGAAACACAACACCTAACACATGATTTTTACATGCATCAATTTTTAACTTCCAAAATTTACTTGTACAACTCAATTAATAATATTGTATTGTTTGTAAACATTGGAAGTATCAAGGGATAGGTTTCAAATCCTCAAAATTTGATATAGGATAATTTTTTTAAATGAATGAATTTTTCCAAATTTTTGTATGATATTTATTGATTTATATGAAATTGTTTATCTCCAATGTTCATCTAGTGGCTATAGAAATATCATTGTGAAGATATATTTAACCTATAGATAATGTTTATTAATATTTTCCTATGTCAATTACAAATAAAATCTATGAAATTTAGTTTAAAAATCATGTATTAGCCAAATGAGTGAGACTTGGATAGGCTCTTTAAACTTCTAATAAGTACACCAATTAATATTTCATGTAGAAATATCTTGTTATTTCCACTTTGGTAAGGTACTAATGGAGGACATCACTTATGATATCAACCCAATATATATGTTGTTCTCCACCATGTATGATGCTCATATAAATTAACATCCACTAATTAAATTCTATGGTAGTATTAGTACTTACCACCTTATTTAAGAGAGTAACCAAATTCAACAACTCCTCTTTGAATTCAAATCTATAGAACTTGTTTGTGAGCATAAAAACACCACTTATATTATGTTTCAACCACCTATTATTAATTTTATATTGAGGTGCTTCTTTAGGTTCTTATCCCATAAATATTATCTAATCTTTATGCTCAATCTTGCATAATTATCCTATGTGGGCATTGTCAAGGTCATGTTCATGGTAATGTTATCTATATTTTCCATAAAGGAACCTCCTTCGTTTATGGGTCATAGTGTGTAACATATCAAAACAAATATTATAAACACTAAAAATATATCAAAAAACTAAATGAATCGAGTTGACTATTTTTTTAAAATAAGAGTAGAAACATGGGTTGTCTAAATTCCTACCCTTTGAGTCACCTATTTTAGGAATTCTATTTTGAATCATTAACATGGGTTCATAATTTATGTATTTGAAATTAATTTTCACTAATTCCTAAAGTTACCTCAACAATGATCCAAAAATTTGCATGTAAATAACACACAATTTACCATGCAAATACAAATGTAGGATATTTGAAAATTTATGTCTCTGAGAATTAAGATATTATGTAGAGACAATTTTATATTCACTATTTGTCAATATCTCATTATCCTCTCTATGGAAAGTTTAAAATCAAACATCTCTTAAAATTTAAAGAATGACTCAAAAGGCACCTTAACATATCCTTATATTCAATATTAGTATATTTTAAACTTTATGTGTCTAAGAATTAAGATATTTGGTAGAGACAAATTTATATTCAATATTTTATATAATATCCATATTCTATTTGTGGAATGTTTGAAACCAAAACTTTCTTAAAATTTCAAGAATGACTTAGAAGTTATGTTTACTTTTACTAGACATTTTAATCTCTTCTACCATAATTTGAAAATTTATTATTCTAGGAATGAGGATATTCTGTAGATTCAAATTTATATAAAATATTGTATACAATATCATTATGTTAAATATTAGAGAGATAAAAATTTATGTATTTATAAATTAGGATATTTGGTAGAGATAAATTTATATTCAATATTTGAAAAAATCGCCTTATACTCTTTATGGAACATTGAAAACAGAACATTTATTTAAATTTAAATAATGTCTCAAAGACACCTTTACTTCTACTAGACATTTTGAATCTCTTTTATGCTAGGATGATAGACTTAACTAAAAATACTTATTATTTACCAATATAAAGCCTAGCATGTATGGACAATAGTTTACATTATGAAATTTTTAGATTATGGGTTGATAGATCTTGGTGGGTAACACAACAATACAGAAACATCCCACACGGTGGGCATAAAAAACTATTAGAAAAAAAGGTCACAAATTCATATATCAATATTTATATCAATGTTTAGAAACATTGAAGGTGAAAAATTACATCTTTATTTGAAGTGGAGGTTACTTTATTTTAAAACATAAAATGAAATAAACTATTCACAATATTTAAACCAATGTTTTGGTATTGAATTATACTGCTTTCTACCATTAAAATAAAAAAATAAAATAAGGAAGACATACAATCATACATGGAAAATAAAATATGAAATGTAATTGTAGATTGATAAATTGAAATATTATAGAAGTTTTTCTTTAGGATTGAAGGCCATGTGATAATATTAATAATAACACAACTTCAAAAAAAATACAATTCAATTTTTTGCAATCTTATTTATATTTCCAACGAAAGGGTGAACACAAAGTTTTATTCCTATTCCTTTCAATAAAAAATACAATTACAATTAATTAGTCCATGTACAAATGATATTTATCTTATTTATGCATGTACGAGGGAATAGATAAAGTCTTCATATTCCTATTTTTTTCATATTCTATTTTATTAATTTTCATAATTTTACATTAAAAAATAATATTTTAAAAAAATAGACAAAGAAAAAAATTAAAGAAGACATTAAATACACTCGAAGATGTTTTACTAGAAGAAGAATATTTTTTTAATGGATATGGTAAGGAAGTGACTAGTCAACTAGAAACTTTCTTTTTATTGTATGTTGTTTTGATAAATCTTAATTTAATCACTACATCTAAAGTTTAATTTCATTTGGGAAACACTATGTTATACAATACAATCTATTTATGAAATTTTAACATCATCATATTTGGGAATTTAATCAAATTTGCCAGGTGAGAGTTCAACTCATCAAAAGAGGTGTGAATTTCATTGAGCACATTCATGGATGTAATATTGAATAAAAATTATTTATAAAGTTTCTCCTTAACCTCTTTCAATATCTATTTTCTTTCATTTACATGTATTTACTATAATTGTTTTATTTGAGAAAGTCATAATGCAAACTCCCTACATTTGAAAAAAAAAAATCAGTCTTATTTTGTCCTCTAAACTAATACTTTATATTCAAATCCTCAATGAATTTACTCAAGACACTTATCTTATCATAACAACCCTTTCCAACAAGTCATAAGAGTTATTAGTTTCTCTTTTATCAAAAATGTATCTTTGAATCCAATCTCTACATCATTGGATATCATTTAGTCAATATCCTCTTTCAACTTTCCCATAGAATTAGATCCTTTTGATGTAATTGATTTTTTTAATCTTCCTTGTTTTGCTTTGACTCAAACCTTTCATATAATTTTATAATTTTATCAATATATGTTGGGTCATATCAAAACAATAACTCAAGGAAAGTTTCAATAATATTTCAATAACTATTATATCTATTTATAGTTTATATTGATTTTCAAATAATCCCACAAACTTTAGTTGGGGCACCTACATGAGGAATTATTTGGGCCTCTACTATGATCAAGAGGAATTTTTCTTAACATGCTAATGAACATATATGATTGTTCAACTATTCCTTAGTTCATCTTGTTTGAACCTATTGACCATTATCTTAATCTCTGTTGAAGTTTATGTCCATCACTTTCCTAAGTGGCCATACCCAATGATGATCTTTTTATAATATAATAATACATCATCATCTCTTCTTTATTTTAATCTACATCTGGGTCATCAATCTAAATAATTGAACACTAAATAAGCTAAATTGTATTCATTAAATGGAAAAGAGAAGTAGTTTTGTTTGAAGGTATACATAGAGATTCAAATTTGGGATAAGGATGTTAAGTAAATATGTGAAACAATAATTTTAAAAAAATATATAAATATCAAATCCCTATGTTAACTCCCTATTTATATTTTAAAAAACAACAATTATGAAATATTATTTTTTCATATATATGTATTATTTTAAAATAATATTAATAAGGTTAGTTGTAATGCATTTTTATATATTATACCTAGATGTAAAAATAAAAATATTTAAAAGATTCACAACTTTATTTGAAATTCATTACTTTTATAAATTATTCTTATCATTTTTACACATTCCATTATTATATATTTTAATTATTATCATTTTATATCTTGGCTCACTTTCATTTACTTCATTTCACTCATGTTGCCTAACAGAAATATTTTACAACATAGTTAATTTAGTGAGGGGAAAACTCACTACAAGTTAATACATTATGTATTTACTATGTCATAGTAATTAACGTGTCCTAAGGGTCACTAAAATATGGCATACTATAGTTTGTTAGAATGGAAAAGATATCACATATCTCCTATTGTGTCACTATTACTACGTAAAGATAATGCAAAGCCAAGGAGCACCACACCCTTTAATTATAAACAAGCATCTACATATCATATCATGGTGGGTAAAGAGAGAAATATAACCAGTGGGTAAAAAATATGTTTATATTTCATTTTGGGAAGCCTATTATAAAATTATATTGACAAAGGGAAAAAAAAATAGTTGACATAATACACACGATGCTTGTATTGATTATGTATCTAGTTATAAGCTTTGGAGAATAATCCCTTGAGAAGCATTACCTAGGACTTACTAAGTACAATTTTTTTTCAAGAAACAATAGAAAGCTCTTTGTATTTTAAAAAATGTTGTATGTATGTATATATATATATTATGAATACTAGGTAGTTATGGATAATCAACACTTCTCTGTAGTTATAATAGAATAAGATATTCTAGAAACATCCAATAGAGATGACATGTCCATATTTTTGTAGACTTGTACAACATATGAGATAATATACAAAAAAAATTGATGGTTGATCGATGTAACATGCACAGATGATAATGTCTTCTGTAAATATTATTTTCAACTAGTAGTGATGTGGTGGGATACAAAACATCTTGAACATCCTCTGAACCATTGCTAAGGAGAAGCCCAAGCTTGTCGTACTACCTGTTGAAAATTGATGCCGAAGAGGTAGTTCCACCATGGCCATGTTATAGTTCACTCAATTCTATTTTTAGACTATTAGTGTAGATTGATTTTGCATGAACAAATTTTTGTGGAGCTGAATTTATATAGTTAGTTAATTTTTATTAATTTTTAGAAATATTTTTATGAAATTAAAGACTTAAAAAAGCTATAGTTAGCTTTAGTTGATATTACATGAAAATTGTTATTTAGATAAATTTATAATATTTTATTTATTAATTAGAAAAGCATGTTCACATGAAATTATATTAATACATTGAAATTGATCTTTATTTTCAAGGAGAAGAGAATGATTCAAATAATTTAAAGAAGTATTTTTATTTTGGTAATTCTTATTTCTTCTGTATTTCTTTAGCATTTCTTCTCTATTATGAATATTGCATATATTTGGTTGTTAGTTTATTTTTATATATTGAACTTCAATGAGTATTAGAGTAGGTATTTTCTTTTGGGTTCAAGATTTCATGGTTGGAATTTTTCCAAAAGTTTATCATGTCAAATTTTAACTCCTTTCCCATTCCATAATTTGATGGAAATGAGTATGATTATTAGTTCATCAAAATGATGAATTTTTTGATATGAAAATATTTGTGGAAGATTATTGAATCAGGTTATGTAGAGCTATTTGATTGGAATGCCCTCACAACCAATGATAGAACAACTAAGAAGGAGGCTAAGAAGAAGAATGCTCAAGCCTTGTTTCATATTCAAATATCTCTAGATAAGATCCTATTTTCAATAATTTTAGGAGCAAAGATAGATGAGGATGCTTAGAAGACTCTAAAAAAAGCTTACCAAGGTAGTGATCAAGTCAAAGTTCTCAAGTTATAGAAATTGAAGAGAAAAATTGAGAATTTGAAGATGAAAAAAGATGAAAGTGTGAATAACTATTGTGTTAGAGTAAAATAAATGGTCAATAAGATGGATACACTTGGTGAAATTGTGAACAATGAGGTTGTGATAAAAAATATGTTGAGAGCTCTCACACCAAGGTGGAACCATGTTTCCATAATCACAGAAGAAAGCAAGAATTTGTAAACCATTAAATAATAAGTGGGGTGAAGCTACATCAAATATTAGTCCATATTATAATAATAAAATATCATATGATCATTAGTACCCCTGAGCCAATAATCAAGGATAATGAACAATCATGCACATTCCCATTTATAATTAATTTCTTATTGTATATCATATAAGTGTCATGAAATGAACCATAACATAATAATCTAAAATTATCATATCCAAATCAACATGTCCATCATAAAACCTAATCAACACTACATAAAAATCATAACATAACAACATAATAAGATCATATCCAAATCAACATGTCCATCATAGAATATGTTAGATAATCGATCCATCATAATCCCTTACCAACACAACATAATAATGAATCATAACATAACAACATAATGTGATCATATAAAAATTAACAAGTATATTATAGAATATATTAGATAATCATTCCATCATAAGACCTAATCAATAAGCATAACAATAACTACATATAAAATGGATGCCAAACATTGGAGGCTAAAATCAACATGATATTGGGTCTCTCATCTTATCCCATAAGATGATTGAATTATAAACTTGTAAATAACATTGTTTTTTCATTATGATGAGATATAAATATCTTTCATTTGATAATGAGATTAAATAAAATAAACAACGATCACTATTTCTTCCTCTAGTTTTTTCAAGTATATTATTTTTATCTCTAACGAATCTCGGAATTGATTATCCTAGTAACTTAAGACAATACATGTATTACTCATTATATAAAACTTAGAATAGATTCATTTCATTCAAAAATTGTTTAAAATATAAAAAAACTTCAAAATTATCTTTTATGAGTTATGCATCCTACCAAAAGAGCATCATAAACTCTCTAGTACCAATTTATTTGTTTTTCACTAACCAAGTTGTGAATAATGTTAGTGAAGTAATTATTACTCAATTTGTCTTTCTCATTACCTAATGGTATTAATAAAAAGAGTGATTCAAATAAATTCCATATCCATAAGATAACCCAATCAATTTATATGAGGAAATTTTAGAGGGTTTATGAGTCACAATCCTTTTAGTATTGTCAATCTAACCAAAATAATTTCTTTGGTGAAATTATGAATAACCATTGAATTTTTGGGTCCCACCGAAATAATAACTACCCATTTCATGAATTTGTCTGTCAATGTCAACAAATGAATATGATATGACCAAATAATTATAAACCCCACTTATAAAAAATAATTCAATGACTTTATGACATAGAGTTAAAGATTTTAATTATGGTTTCCAAACAAAATGTTATAAAGATTCACATTTTGAAACCCATTCTTGTGCATCATTAAATTAGGTGTCCAATAGTATTGAATTTATAAAATTTTCTACGTAATGATAATAAAAAATAAAAGACCACCCCATGTTTTATTGTGGAAGGATTTCTAATAGCCCTTTTTATTGTTCTTTATCTACACACCTCAAAAAAGTTCCATTAATGCCTTTCTTAAACAAAGTGTTATCCCAAAAAATATATGTTGATAATATTAGATTAATTTAAATTTATTTTGGAATTTTAATGAGGTGGTAATTAAGTATATAAGAATAAGTAGGTAATCTTGAGTAACATTCATCTACTAAATCAATAAACACCATGACTAGAAAAGTTTATATTCCATCCTCATCGAGATCCATTTGATTGAATTATATTTCACTATCATATCCTTTTGTAATTATTTGAAAAATTCCTTATTTTATTAATAAATTTATAGGTTTGATATCAAAAATGTATTCATATGTACTTTCATTATCCATATTTCATGCTTAGAACCTGGTTCATGTCATGTCAAGATATATTTGATGTCTAGAAATGGAGCCATCACCACCATATGAGAATTTATTAAATATATTATTAAGTGTTTTATAGAATTAACCATAATATATACATGTTTCACCTAAGATAATTTCTAGATTCACAATCTTTCAGTCCAAAAATAATAAAAGTGACTTGATATATAATGCCTTATTCATTATTTTGTACTAGAATCTTTTGTAGTGTGTACTTAGAGGAGTAAATTTATATGATGAATTATTTATGAAAATATAGGCAAACCTATGTTGGGCCATAGGAAATATATTACTTGATTTATTCAAACATTCTCTTTCCTCATTTATTCCACTTGAAGATAGTCTTTCCTCTCATCATCTAAGCAATATGTCAGGTCAATTCAGAAAACATAGGTTAAAATATTATAAAGAAATTCATCTTTATGAAAAATGGACAGTAATAAATTTACTTGTAGCTAAAGATTAAAAATGAATTTCCTTAAATCTTTTAGAATCAATCCTGGTAGCTCTTTGGACACCACATGCCTGAGTATATTTCCTTATATAACTATCAACAGTCACAGGGTTTAAAGTGATACCATGAGATCTACATATTTTGAAAACCATTTTAAAAAGCTAATAATATTATTATCGTATATAAAATGTTATGAGATTCTATAAATAGATAACTATGTTTTTATTCTTCAAATAAATAAAATTCAAATACATGGCTCTTTGAAAAGTTTCTCTAATATTTATATTTGAAAAATTAATTATTTTATAATTGAATGTACCATATGGTGAAATTAATGTTTTTTTTATTGATATTCATGAAATAACTCGCCTCTATTATACTAAATAAATCAATTTGGCATAGACATAATTTAAAATCCTATTACTACTTGTAGAATCTTATCCATTATCGACAAAAGATAGTTATATTTAAGTTAATCTTGATTCAAATTTTTGAATTCCACACACATTAAAAATTCTCAAATATCATTAAGTACCAAAACTATATTTTAAATCCATGTGGAGTGTTATATCATGAATATAATTCTTGAATCCAACATATTTTTTATATTTTTCTCTATAGTGTTTGTAAGCGTGGGATTATAGAGTCTCGTATTTCCTTGAAGGGATTGATGACATGTTCAGATCAATATTATTTTGTATTTCTTTTAGGAAGAATGATTGTAGATAGTTTAAAACCAAAAAAAATATCTATGTAAAATTTGTACATGTGTACTTTGTTATTCCTTTGAGAAAAAAATATCAATATTCACATATTGTGGTTCCTCCTCCATACATATGTTTACCTTTTTGTATTATGAGGATCCTTATGTATAGTTTTATATTATCTTCTTTATATACCGATCATGCATATTAAATCATGCATCTAGTGATACTAGACCTTTTAGTGATTTTTTCCCCTTTGATTTGAATAACCATATCCTTATTATTTGTATTCTCCTTGGTGAAAAACAATTTTTCCACTTTATTTATATCTCCATATTTTTTTTGTATAACATTTTGTGTATTATAGTAAAATTTATTAAAAATAAAAACATAATAAGTTGTCTACATACTCCAAGAGAGTAATGCTTTTTTCATCATTATTGAATGCCTACTAGTGTTATATGTTTTTTTGGAATACGTAAGTGTTATACTAATTCAATAGTATATTTATACATGTCTATATTTGGATGATGAAAAAACAAAGACACAGACTATTCAATTAATCAAGTATAGAATTTTGTTTCCTCTTGGAACAACAACAATATTGAAGGCTTTATGTTTTAATGTAATTCTAAACCCAATTTTTTTAGTGATTTAATGTCTTATTAATAACTTTATATGGGTTTCGCACATGTTTATCGATTAGTTTAATATATCCCTATGCCAAAAGATTATAGATTCCTTTTTCTTGTGTGAATTATAATCCCGATAACAGTGTTTCATATTCAGCTATGTTGTTAGTGGATTTGAATTGGACTCTATATGGAAAAAGGAATCGATCATTTTGAGGATAAATTTTAATTATCTTGGCCTCTCATCTTTCCATTTTGAAAATTACATCAAAATATAACCTCCATACATAAATTTTCATTTTATTACTTAATCTATGGCATCTCCAAATATTGTTTTAACATTATCATCTATGTACTTGGGCTTATTTATTCATATAAAATATCTTCCCTAGGATCATTTTATTTTTCACTAGATGTTTCGATTTAGGCTTTGTAATGAGTGTATCATTAACTATAGTAAATATAATAGTACCATAAGTCCATCCATATAAATTATGTCACAAAGATTTTTGAAAAATGTTTAACTTAAGAAAATCCCATAGTTTGGAGGAGTAGGTTCCTTCAAGTTTTTAATCTTGGTTATTTTGTTTAGAAAGTATACTAGAGCTACTTATTCATCTTTGATTTGTCTAATTAGAGTAAATTGTTTCACTTACATAATAGAAAAATGTTTAAATGTACTTGTGCATGTAAAACACAAGGCATGTGCAACCTTATATGGCATTATATTATATAAATATCTAGGATTAATGATCTAGTTATTTACTTGAAATCATATGATAAAAAAATAAACATAGAAAGGATATAGTTTCTCAATACTATGAATAGAATCAAACATATGAATATGAGGAGTATAACATGTAGCTAATGTTTATTTTAAATGTATTTAATATTAAATTCATTTTCCTTCTCCTTGAATATTTTACTTGAGATATTCAACTTTTGTTATTCATATCTTGGTTTTAATCATAGGATCAATGATATCAAATGGAAGAGGAAAATAATAATTAGGACCATCTTTATTCGAGGCCATACAAAGAGATGTAATATTTACCACTTTATAAGTTAATTTTTATTTCAAAATTTTAGGAAAAGGAATACCTCTATTGATTAGAATCATAGGAAGAGTAAGGATGGCATATTCTTGCAGGTTTTATTTCACTTTTTAAATATATTTCATTGCATTTTCTACAAGGTTTTAGTTTTTTATTCTAAGATATTTTGGACACAACAAATGAATTAAATTTCAAATATTCAACTCTTTCATCATGTTTTTATTCATTATGTTCAAATTTTATATAAACCATACTGGACAAGGCATCGTACTCTTTAATTGAAGTATAAAAGGTACCTAAAAAACCTTTGAATGATATTTTAACCATTGTGCATAACTATAAACATATTAGATTATATACGTATTTTAAAGCATCATGATCCTTAGTAGCATTTTAGGTGTATAAAAAATGATTTTTACATGTTATCAGAATAAACTTTAATTATTTGTGAAGAGCATATCATATTTTATACAAAACATTTTACCTACATCAGGTAACTAACCTATCGAAAGGGTGGAGTTTTGAAGAACCTAGAAATAGTGAAATAAAACAAACTAATAAACACCTATTCTTAAATTCCCCAATATTACATTATGTTTACAAATGTACCCACTGAACAGCTCAAATTTCACCTTTCCAATGTATTTGGTGAGTATATCAACTATATATGCATCTATCAGGAAGTACTAGAGCTTGAAGTGGTGGTTTAAGACTTGCTATCAAATGTAGTGACATTCAATCTCAATTTGCTTGTTTATTTCATAAAAAATAAGATTATTATCAAGTTTTAACACACCTTGATTCTCATAATGAAGAATAAGTGGATTCTCTTCACTAATGCCCATACCAGCCAGAATGTAACAGAACCATATCACCTTCCACCTAGCTTCACCTATGGTATGATACTCTACCTTAGTAGATGAGAGAGAAATAATAATTTACTTCTTATTGATCCATGAGATTAGTTTAGCTATGTGATGAAATATATATCCTCACATTGAATGTCTATCATCAACATATCTAGCATAGTCTAAGTCAGTGTATCCCTACAAGAAGAAATGAGTATTATTCTTGTGTTCTAGACCATACTCAAGTGTACCTCAAACATATCTCAAAACATGCTTTTCTACAACATAGTGATAGTTCTTTGGCTTCTACATGAATCTAGAGATATATCTTATAAAAAGACATATGTCTTATCTGGTGTAGGTCCAGTAGATGAGACTCCAAATGATTTCTCTATATAAATTTACATCTACTTGATGTGAGTCCTATAATCTAGAGAGTTATAAACCTTGCTCCATTGGTGTTGAAAGAGGTTTACAATATGATATTCTATACTTTTCTAGAAGTGTCTTGGCATATTTTATCTGGGAGATAAAAATGTGATTCTTTTTATTCCATATCTCCAACCTAAGATAATAATGGAGTAGCCCCAAATCAGTCATGTCAAAGGATATTTTGAGCTCATTATTCACAATATCAACTTGATCTTATAAACTTATAGTGATCACAAGATCATCTACATACAAAACAACAATGACAATATTAATCCCTACCTTCTTTATATACAAGTTGGAATCTAATGGGATATGGGTAAAACCATACTATGAAAAGAGATCATCTTTCTTGATGTACAATGCCCTAAGAGCTTGTTTCAATCCATATAGTGATTTGATGAGATGGCATACCCTTTTAGGATCCTTTTCATCAACAAATCCTTCTGGTTGGGTCATGTATACTTCTTCTTTGATATCACCATTTAGGAAATCACTCTTAATATCCATCTATTGAAGTTTCCATCCATTATGTGTTGCTAGTGCACAAACAACCCTGATGGTCTTGATCTTTATAGTGGGTGCAAAGGTCTATTCATATTCAATGACTTATTTTTGAGCATTTACCTTTGATATAAGTAATGCTTTGTGCTTATTGATGGATCCATTTGCCTTATATTTCTTTTTGAAAACACATTTCCAGCCTATGGGTTTCTTTCCTTTAGGTAGAAAGACAAGTTCCCAAGTTTGATTCTACATGAGTGAGTCATACTCAACATCCATTACTTTGTTCCATTGAGGTTGAATTAGTGCTTCTAAAAAATTATTAGGTTTAGATCTATCAACAACTATACTCATGCATGAAAAATTTAACTCATTTCTTATCTAACTCCTCATTCTGAATTTGGATGAAGTATTTTATTGAGATTGCAAATGGGAGTCTTTGATGTTGCTTCATACCCACTTTAGATGGTAACTCTATTGCTTATATGAAGAACTTCTTGACTAATGCGAAGAACTACTTGGTGGACTTTCTAATTCTCCAAGATCAATATACAACTCCCCTTGAAACTCATCTTCTTGATGAGAAGTTTCCTTATCATATGATACAAAGATTAATTGGTGAGAGGTCATTGGTGTTGATTATTCTTTCTACATCACTAAGTCAAAGGATGACTCATCACAAACCACATCTCTACTTTCATATATTTTCTTCATCTCAGGATCCTTGAGATAGTATAATTTTGAGGTAGTGTTATATCCTAATATGATATAAGATAGAGTTTTCAACTTGAGATTCTTCCTAGTTTGAGTTGGGACATGCATATATGTTGTGCAACTGAACACACGTATATGAGAAATTAGTGGCTTTTTACCACTCCATGCCACTTTTGGAGTTTTGTCCTATAAAATCTTTATAGGTGCCTTATTAAGGAGATAAATAATTGTCTGAATTAGTTATACCCAATATCATTTTTTTATCTTTACTCTTAATAGCATCTAGCAAGCCATTTTTATTATTATCTAAATGTATCGCTCAACAATGCCATTTTTCTACTATGTGTAGGGAGTAGTCAAATTCTATTTGATACCTTACTTGTTTAGAAATGCCAATAAATTCTTTGTTGTTAATTCCACCCCTCGATCTAAGTGGAGGTGATGAAGAGGTTATCCCATCTCCTTCTCATCCTACTAATAGAATACCTAGAAATGATGAAGGGCCTTACTCTTCTTATTAAAACAAACACATCTTTCAAGAGTAGTCATTCATGAATAGCTTGAAGTACTTGTATCCAAAAAATGAAGTAGGTAATAGTCTATTTAGATTGATATAAACAACCTCTAAATGTTTCTTGACATAAAAGGAGCTTTCCTTGAATGGATCCCTATGTTGTTTAACTACAAGATATCTAGGGAAAACAAGTAAGGAACTGGACAACTTGGGAAATCCATTTACCATCCCTTCTGAACTCAACTTGTACAAAGATCTAGTAGATAAGTGACCATAATGGTAGTGATTGAAAGTAGTAGATTCTAACATATAGGTAGATAGAGGTACTTCAGAAGATGAAACAAAATCTAAAGAAAATAATTTATCTTTCAAAAATGATGTATCAAGAACCATACCTTTTCATGAGATCAAACAGGATTTGATGCCATTATCAACAAGAAACTCCACCTTCAAATGATGAATAAAAATTTGACTAATTGATAAGAGGTTGCATGTCAATATAAGAACATATAGTACCTTTGAAAGTGTACATTTTTGTGTTCTAAGAGGAATGGTGACTTGGCCTATTCCTTCTATAACATACTATTTATCATCGATGATCTTAACCCAATCTCTAGTGGGTTAGTCTATCAACAAATAAAATAGCTTCCTATCACCTGACATATGTTTAATGGACCCAAGTATATCAACCAGATATTCTTCATGGGCTATTAGGTATGGGAGACTAGCACTAAGTTATTATGTGCATTATAATTGTCTTATTTAGGTGTCTTCTCATCAGATCCACCATCTTGTTAAGCTATGATATGTTCCTTCTACTTCCAATAATGGGGACGTCTTTTTTATTTTTGATAATCATCACACCCTAATGTGATTTATTTATTGGAAGACCCTTGTTTCATGCCATTATATCATTAGTTATCTATGTTATGAGTATTGGTTTGATAGATGTAACACCATCTCTTCAACTTTTAGGTTTTTTGATGATATGGAGACTATGTTTTTGATGTCTCTATTGTTGTTTCTTTAGAGGTCCCTTGTGAGAATTTAAAATCATTATTGGTTCAAGATATGAGCTTTGTCTTGCAACTCATCTTGGACTAAGTTGATGGCTTTTATTTGTTACAATAGGTTCACAAGTTCTTCAAATGACACTATCTGTTTAGAGACATTCAACATCATGATAAACACTATGAATTGGGAAGGGAGAGCCCTCAAGGTGAGATATATATATATATATATATATATATATATATATATATATATATATATATATATATATATATATATATATATATATATATAATCATCTACCATCTCACTGAGTGCTAAAATTTTTGTTTGTAGCTCATCGTCCTAATGTAAGAACTCCTCAAATTTTTTATCAGACTCCATAGAGTGTGTGAAGTATTAATTATAGATGGAGGATTTTGGTCTTATTTTTCACCTCATATATGGTTGATAATTTATCCTGCATTATCTTTTCTCTATCTACATCTTGACATGTAGTTGTACATCATTAGTGATGCTTAACATAATTAGCATCAATGCTTTAGCATTAGTGATTTTATATCTCATGAGTGCATCAGGATTAGTAGGAACCTTCACAATCCCTATCACGATGCACCATAGTCCTTTAAATTTAAGGATGGTGCACATCTTTATTTTCTAGGTGACATAGTTTAGTATTTTAAGATGTTGGATGTCAGAGAGAAATAATTTTGGATAAGACATTGTGAATAAGAAATATTTTATTGTATTGATATGGACAATTAAAAGTATTTTTACTCATTGGTAGGAAAATTAAGCTTGGAGTTGAGATTGATAATTATGTACTGAGGGACAAGGATGCTTTCTATGGTGATCAACCTCATCTTCATAGTCTGTGTCATTTTTGACTTCAAGTTATACTCATATTATCCTTACTTGGTATGATAGGTTGAATAAGAAATATTTTTGAAGTCCCTTTCAGATTAGCTCATAAAGCTAAAGGTTGCCACAGTCGTAGAGGGATTCTAATAAGGCAAATTAGAAATTGAAGCTATCCTTAGTGACATAATGATTTTTCATAACCTATAAGTATCCGTGTTGTCTTTTAGCTATTCTAAAACTATCCTTCACACTAGACATATGCAGTGGTCTCACTCATATATTAGCTCTATTGGCTCTTCCCAATTCTTTGTTTTTTTGTCATTAGGTCATGGCTTTATTGAGGTTCAAATTCTCTAAAATACTTTCAATTGCCTCCATTTTTGATTGTTCTACCATGATCTTGTCCATCTCTATGTGGAACCCCCAACAAGAATGACCTCACCTATTTGGCTTTTGTCTATCTTAGCATCTCTTAGGCACTTTTGCTATGTTTGTTACATATGTGCACATCCCAAGTAATTATTCTACCATGCATTGATCAAACATCCATGCTATGACCTTCCTCAAATCAGTCAATTTCTACTTTATGTCACTTATAATACACTTTTTCTAGTGATTTCCATTCTTACACCATTTACCTAATACTTTACAAGCTTGTCTAGTTCTGAATACTACATAGTTGTATCAATATTTCATACTGGTCTCAATGGAATCTTCTTTTATAGGCTAACATGCATTGATTAGTATGGATTTCAAATGCTTGGTCCACTGGTCTTTCTCCCCAAATCAACTACACCAAGCTCTTCTACCATACCTTCATGTTGTACCTCTTTATCTACACATTTTTATCTAGGCAAGCATTGACCTTCACTTTATAGGATTTGATTAGGTGATTGAGTGATTTGATACTAGGTTGTTATCATAATCAACTTTCATTATTCATGAAGAGCATATCAAGATTTACACAAAACATTTAACCCAAATTAGGTAACTAACATGTTGAAAGGTAGGAGTCTAAAAGAACCTAAAAATAATGAAGTAAAATAAACTAATAAACATCTATACTTACACTATAGGAGATGACTCAATAGTATTTTTGGTGTTGGAAGGTGGTGACACATTATTGTATAGGATAAATGGTCTTTGATGCATATCCAGATAAGGTGTAGTTGGGTTAGAATGATGGATATTTTTCTCAAAATAAATAGATCATTTAGTATATTTCAATATAGTTGATATGTTTTAGTATGTCCTTTGATTTAAGTGGGTCCTTTTTAATATTTTTGTCCATAATCATGTCATGTTATATCTCAATATATTTAATTTTATCTTGTTCTAGACTCAGTGGTTGATTCTAGGGTAGGAAGACACTCACATCTAGTGTTTTTGAATTAAAAAAGAAACCTTTCTATTTTATTTTATAAAGTGACCAACTAATTTATAGGAATATTATGGACAAATTTATTGATTTTGGCTCTACATCAACTCATTGGCTCATGATATTATATTTTATGTTTCACTATGAGTTAATATTCATATTTATATAGTTTGAATTTTTACTAAAAATTATTTCTCATTGTATTCAAATATATAATACAATTTGGTTGTAAATGAAGAAACCATGTTATTTATCATTCATTAAGAGTTTCAATGAGTAGTCTAATCAACCCATCTTTGTGCTCCACCCCTTAAATACTACAAGTAGATAAAAATGACTTTATTTGTTCATTTTGATGCTATCTTCCAATGCTAGTGAAATTAATTACAAAATTTTGTGGAAAATTAATGAGGTTGAGCACCTAGAGCCAATGGATGAATTTAAGAGACCTAGGGTATTAGTTCAAATAAAATGTTATTTAAAATTTATGTCTCTAGAGATGATGATATTTTTTAAATAAAAAGTTATATTTAGTATTCAATCAATTGTCCTTATCTTATCTACAAAAAATTTAAAACAAGAAAACTATTTTAGTTTAAAGAACATGTTTTAAGAGGAAACTTTAATTTTATTAGATCTTGAGAATATTTCTTTATCAAAGCTGATAGAACTCACTTAAAATTTTGATTATTTACCAAGTTAATACTTGGTGAGTAGGGACAGATTTTCACCTTGTGAAATTTTATGGATTCTAGAGTGATAGGCCTTGTTAGTTAACATGACAATACCCAAAACATGCCACATGGTAGGATTAAAAACGTTTTAGTAAAACATATTTCAAAAGGTAAAATATAAATGTTAAATAATATTTAAAGGGTTCAATTCACTACTATATTGTAAGTGGAGGATCCATTGATTTATAATAGAAAATAAAAATAAACTATTCACAATATTTATTGATAGAATTTGGTATTGAATTCTATTACTTCATACATTTAAAATAAAAAATAAAATATGAAATATGAACAATCATATATGGAAAATTAAATATAGATATTAACTATTGCACAAAAAATGAAATATAAACATTATTTGACAAATTTTAAAACACTTTAATATTTTATAGAGGATTGAAAATAAATGTATTAAGATAATGAATAACACATATATAAAGAAATAAACAAGACACAATTTTTTTCAATCTTATTTTTATTTGTAGTAGATGAGTGAACACAACATTTCCTTCTTCTTTATTACTAACAAACAAAATTGATATTAAATAATCAATTTAAAATTTACATTCCTACTATTCATATATGCATGAGGGAATGAACTGACCCTACATATTCCTATTCTTAATGTATTATGTCTTATATTCACTTTCATTCTTCACAAAACAAAATAGTTTATTACGAAAATAGGATGAAAAAATTTAAAGTAGACATGGAATACACTCAATGATTTTTTCCAAGAAGAAGAATCCTTTTTAGATGGATATGGAGGTGGAGTGATCACTTGAGTAAAAACTTTCCATTTGTCTTGAACTATTTTAGATACTCTAATTCTTATCACTACATACACAATTAAGTTTACATTTATAACTATTGTGTTTTTATAGTGCGCTAGACATTTATTAGATATGAACATCATCATGTTATGGACTTTGATCAAGCTACACAATAGGGATTTGATCTCTTTAAAATAGGTGTGAATTTGTTTAACACATTCATTGATGAAATATCAAATACAAGTTATTTTATAATTCTTCCTTGACCTTTCTCAATTTATATTTTACCTCACTTGCCATGTATTGACTAGAATCATCCTTTTAAAGTATATCATAATGCAAACTCTATAAATTTCTCAAGATTTTGATTTTTTTTAGATGATAATATTTCTTTAGATCTTATGTGGATTTATTCAAAACTTCCATCTTGTGAAGAAAGTTTTTTGACCATTCAAAAGAGATATCATTTTACATGTTATATAAAATTATTTTAACCAACAAATTTGCATCAATGGCTAAAATCACTGAATGACCATTCACGCTTTTCCATAAAATTAATTAATTTCGATGGGAATGAGGTTTTTATCAACCTTGTTCTACTCTTACGCAGTCCCTTCATACAAATTTATCATCTCATAAATTATAAATTTTAGGTCATCCAAAAAAAATCCTTAACCTAGGCTTCAAGAGTCTTTTCGTAACAATTATGCATGTTAATAATTGATGTTGATTCTTTGATAATGCTAGGATTTTTCTTTGGGTCATATATTTGAGGAATTTTGTAGGCTTATATTGGGTTCAAAAAGTAACTTGGATAACCTTATAGCCATGATATCTTATATTTCAACTACTCCTTACTTCATCTTCATTAGATCTAAATTTTAGTTAGTTCATCTTAGTTTTATCCTTCACCTACTATATATTGATCATTATCTATGTTTTATCCCTATGGTTATGTATATTTCTTTCCTTAGTGAGCATAACCAATAATAATATTTTTAGATTATAGTAATACATCATAATATCTTCTTCATTTTTATCTACATTTGAATTATAAACATCAATCAATTAAAATCTAAATGGATCATGTACAATACTTGAAGTATTTATATAATTATTTAGAGGAGTCATGACCAAGTTGGCCACCACATCAAAGTTAGGAAAATATTATTCAATAAATATTTTATTCGTCCCCAAAAATAGTGGCATTATGGAAAAGTTATGTCACTAAGTCACCATTTGTGTATGAAAATTATTAGAAATGGATGGTGGTGAATGCTAACTTGATGGCATAGCATCTGGTAGAGGGATATGTTTGGGAGAGGATGAAGGAAGAGAGGATTTTCACACCTGAGTTATAGGATTTATAACAACACTAAAAGCTACATGTTGGATTAATCTCTAACTATAAGAGATGTATTATTTTGTGGTGTTTTTAATAGACAAATAAAAATCACCACTAAGGGAAGAATATGATTTTAATTTGACATAATGTTTTTCTACAATCACATAAATATATCAAATCCTTCTCCACATGTCGTTACTAGATACTAAGGGTTGTTTGGTTTCTTGCCATATTTATCACCTGGTACAAAGATTAATTAGTCAGGTATGGTACCATTGACATTTGTACAATTTTATTTGATATTTGATATGGGAGACAACTTTAATGGGGTTGAGGCTTTAAGTATTCTCGAGTCACCTACTCTATTGAATTATGAAATACTATAATTAAATAATTTCATTGATCTTTCAAATACTATAATAGTTAGAATTTTCATATATATCAATTCCCACAATAACAAATTATTGTTGGCAAAGGTGAGACCACAATATTATAATGTGTAATACGGGTAAAAAAACTCGATCCTATGATTTATCATTTCTTGTAGTAACCAAGCATCTTTGAAGGCTCTTATATGGATTAAATTCAATTGACCCTAATCTCAACCTATCACTTCATATTCATATGTGTAATCAATGTAATATTTTTTGATATGTGTTTTCCACATGTATGAGGAACTAATTTTGATGTGATACTTTACATATCTTTTATCATCAAAAGAATAATTACCTATCTAAGGATGCATTTTGAATTTTCAAATTGAGGATTCAATGCTTTGAGCATCTTTCGATTTATTTAAGGTATAGTGACCAAGGGTGATTGGAAACACAAAACCTACCACATGATTGTTACGTGCATCATTTTTTAACTTCCAAAATTTACTTGTACAACTCAATCAATAATATTGTATTACTTTTAAAAATTGGAAGTATCAAGGGATAGGTTTAAAATCCTCCAAATTTGATATAGGATAATTTTTTGAAATGAATAAATTTTTCCAAATTTTTGTATGATATTTATTGATTTTTATGAAATTATTTAGCCCCAATGTTCATCTAGTGGCTATAAAAATATCATTGTGAAGGTATCATTAACCCATAGGTAATGTTTATTACTTTTATCCTAGGTCAATTACAAGTAAGATCTATGAACGTTAGTTTCCAAATCATGTGTTTTCCAAATGAGCGAGACTTAGATAGACTCTTTAAACTTATAATAAGTATACCAATTAATATTTCATGTAGAAATATCTGGTTAATTCTGCTTTCGTAATGTACTAATGGATGACATCACTTATGATATCAACCCAATCTATATGTTTTTCTCCACCACATATGATGCTCATATAAATTAGAATCCACTAATTAAATTATATTTTAGTATTATTGCTTACCACCTTATTTAAGAGAGTAACCATATTCAACATCTCCTCTTTGAATTTGACTTTATAGAATTTATTTGTGAGCATAAAAAAACCTCTTGTATTATGTTTAAACCACCTATTATTAATGGTATATTGAGGTGCTTCTTTGGGTTCTTGTCCCAAAAATATTATCTAATCTTTATGCTCAATCTTGCATAATTATCCTGTGTGGGCATTGTCTAGGTCATGTTCATGGAAATGTTATTTAGATTTGCCATAAAGGAACCTCCTTTGTTTATGGGTCGTAGTGTGTAACATATCACAACAAAACTCTTAAACACTAATAATATATCATAAAACTAATTGACTCACGTTGACTATTTATTAAAATAAGAGTAGAAACATGGGTTATATTTTATACATTCTTCCTATTATGTAACTCTTCCAAGTCTATATTCTAGACCTATGAGTCACCTATTTTATGAATATTGTTTTGAATAACTAACACGGGTTCATAACCCATTTATTTTAAATTCATTTTCACTAATTTATAAAGCTACCTCAACAATAACCCACAAATTCCTATGTGAATAACACACAAATTACCATACAAATACAAATGTAGGATATTTGAAAATTTGTGTCTCTAAGAATTAAGATATTGTGTAGAGACAAATTTATATTCAATATTTTCCAATATCTCCTTATCCTCTCTATGGAAAATTTGAAGTCAAACATCTCTTAAAATTTAAATAATGACTCAAAAGGCACCTTTACATATCCTTATATTAAATATTAGTATATTTTCAACTTTATATCTCTAAGAATTAGGATATTTGGTAGAGACAAATTTATATTTAATATTTTATAGAATATCCCTATTCTCTTTGTGGAATGTTTGAAACCAAACTTTTCTTAAACTTTCAAGATTGACTTAGAAGTCATGTTTACTTTTACTAGACATTTTAATGTCTTCAACCATAATTTGAAAATTATGATTCTAGGAATTAGGATATTAGGTAGACTCAAATTTATATTAAATATTATATAGAGCCTCATTATGTTAAATATTAGATATTTAAAAATTTATGTATTTATAAATTATGATATTTGGTAGAGACAAATTTATATTCAATATTTCAAAAAATCTCCTTATACTCTTTATGTAATGTTTGAAACCAAACATTTTTTAAAATTTAAATAATGTCTCAAAGATACATTTACTTCTACTATACATTTTGAATCTCTTTAATGCTAGGATGATAGACTTAACTAGAAATAGTTATTATTTACCAATATAAAACCTAGTATATATGGACAATACATTACATTATGGAATTTTTATATTATAGGGTGATAGGTCTTGGTGGGTAACACAACAATGCATGAGCATCCCACATGGTGGGCATAAAAAACTACTATAAAAAATTCCCATATTTGTTTATCAATGTTTAGAAACATTGAAGGTGAAAAATTACATCTTTATTTGAAGTGGCGGTTACTTTATTTTAGAACATAAAATGAAATAAAATATCCACAATATTTAAAAATAAGTTTTCATATTGAATTATAATTTTTTCTAGCATTAAAATATAAATATAAAATAAGGAAGACAAACAATCATACATGGAAAATAAAATGCAGATATTATATTATGCATAAAATATGAAATGTAATTGTAGATTGAAAATTTAAAATTTTATAAAAGTTTTCCCTCAAGATTGGAGGCCATGTGATAATATTAATACTAACACATCTTCAAAAAAAAAGTTAGTTATTTTCAAACTTATTTATATTTCCAACGAAAGAGTGAACACAAAGTTTTATTCCTATTCCTTTCAATAAAACAATATAATATAAATAAATTAGTCCATGTAAAAATGATATTTATCCTATTTATGGATGTATGAGGGAATAGACAAAGCCTTCATATTCATATTTTTTCATACTCTATTTTATTAATTTTCATAATTTAACATCAAAAAATAATATTCTACAAAAATAGACAGAGAAAAAAATAAAAAAATACATGGAATACACATGAAGATGTTTTCCCAGAAGAATAATACTTTTTTGATGGATATGGCAAGGAAGTGACTGGTCAACTAGAAACATTCCTTTTATTGTATATTGTTTTAATAAATATTAATTTAATCACTACATCTGAAGTTGAATTTCAATTAGGAAATACTATTTTGTAGCATACAATCTATCTATAAAATTTTAACATCATCATATTTAGGAATTTAATCAAATTGGATAGTTGAGAGTTCAACTCTTCAAAATAGGTGTGAACTTTGTTGAGCACATTCATGGATGTAATATTGAATAAATATTATTTTAATAGTTTATCCTTAACCTCTTTTGATATCTATTATCTTTCATTTACATGTATTTACTATAACTATTTTATTTGAGCAAGTCATAATGCAAACTCCCTAAATTTGAACAAAATTCAGTCTTATTTTCTCCTCTAAACTGATACATTATCTTCAAATCCTCAATGGATTTATTCAATACTTTTATCTTATCATAATGGCTATTTCCAATAAGTCATAAGAGATATCAGTTTCTCTTGTATCAAAAATGTATCTTTGACTCCAATCTCTACATCATTGGTTGTCATTTAGTCAATATCCTCTTTCATACTTTCCCATAGAATTAGTTCCTTTTGATGTAATTGATTTTTTTAATCTACCTTGTTCTGCTTTGACTCAAACATTTCATATGATTTTATCATTTTTTCAATATATGTTGGGCCATATAGAAATAATAACTAAAGCAAGGTTTCAATAATCTTTCCATAACTATTATATCTATATATAGTTTATATTGCTTTTCTACTAATCACATGAACTTTAGTTTGGGCTCCAACATGAGGAATTATTTGGGCCTCTACTAGGATCAACAAGAAATTTTCTTAACATGATAATGAACATATATGATCCTTCAACTATTCCTTAGTTCGTCTTGGTTGAAATTATTGACCATTCTCTTCTTTCTCTATCAAATTTTATGTGCATCACTTTCCTGAGTGGCCATACCCAATGATTTTTTGTTAAAAATATATTAATACATCATCATCTATTCATTAATTTCATCTACATCTAGGTCATCAATCTAAATAATTGAACACTAAATAAGTTAAATTTTACCCATCAAATGGAAAATAGAAGTAGTTTTGTTTGCAGGTATACATGGAGATTCAAATTTGGGATAAGGATGTTAAGTAAATATGTGGATCAATAATTTAAAAATATATATAAATATCAAAACCCTATGTGAAATCCCTATTTCTATATTTTAGAATAATAATTATGAAATATTATTGTTTCATATATATGTAATATGGTAAAATAAAATTAATAAGGTTAGCTATAATGAATTTTTCTATATTATACCTAGATGTAAAAAAAATATTTAAAAGATTCACATCTTTACTTAGAAATATTTACCTCTCATAAATTATTGTTATCATTTTTATACATTCCATTGTTATCTCTTTTACATTATTATCATTTTATATCTTGGGTCACTTTCATTTACTTCATTTCACTAATGTTTCCTAACAGTAAATATTTACAACTTAGTTAATTTAGTGAGGGGAAAATCACTACAAGTTAATACATTATATATTTACCATGTCGTAGTAATTAAGATGTCCTAAGGGTCACTAAAAGATGGCATCCTATAGTTTCATAGAATGCAAATGATATCACATATCTCCTATTGTATCACTATTACTTAGTAAAGAGAATGCAAAGGCAAGGAGAGCCACACCCTTCAATTATAAACAACCATCTACATATCATATTATGAAAGGTAAAGAGAGAAATATAACTAGTGGGTAACAAATATGTTTAGATTTCATTTTGGGAAATCTATTGTAAAATTATATTGACAAAGAGAAAAAAAAATAGTTGATGTAATACAAATGACACTTGTATCGCTTATGGATCTAATTATAAGCTTCAGAGAATCATCCCTAAAGAAGCATTACCTAGGGCTTGTTAAGTACATAAAATTTTAAATAAACAATAGAAAGCTCTCTATATTTTATAAAATGTTGTATATTAAGATATATGTATACATCTATATTATATGAATACTAGGCATTTATAGATAATCAACACTTCTATTTTGTTATAATAGAATAAAATATTTTGAAAACATCCAATACAGATGACATGTCCATATTATTACAATTTTGTATATCATAGGATATAATATACAAACATTTTTTGATGGTTGATTGATGCAACACACACAAATGATAATCTCTTCTATAAATATTATCTTAAACTAGTAGTGATGTGGTGGGATACAAAACATCTTTAACATCCTGTAAACCATTGCTAAAGAAAAGCACAAGCTTTTTGTACTCCATGTTGAAAAGTGATGTTGAAGTGCTAGTTCCATCATGGTTATGCTACAGGTCACTCAATTATATTATTAGACTATTAGTGTAGATTTATTTTTCATAAACATTTTTTTTTGGAGCTGAATTTAGATAGTTAGTTTTTAGTTAATATATTTTTAGGAAATTAAATCCTTAGAAATTCTAGAGTTAGCTTTAGTTGATATTACATGCAAATTTTTATTTAGATAGATTTAGAATATTTTATTTATTAATTAGAAAAGCATGTTCACATGGAATTCTATTATTACATTATAATTGATTTTTATTCTCAAGCAAAAGAGAATGATTCAAATAATTTGAAGAAGTATTTTTATTTTGGTAATTCTTATTTCTTATGCATTTCTTTTCTATCATGAATATTTCATATATTTGGCTCTGAGTTTATTTTTATATGTTTAAAAAACTTTAATTAGTATCAAAGCAGGTATTTTATTTTGGGTTAAATATTTAGTGATTTAAATTTTTCCAAAAGTTTATCATGTTAAATTCTAACTCCTTGCCCATTCCATAATTTGATGGAAATGAGTATGATTATTAGTGCATCAAAATGATGATTTTTTTATAGGAAAATATTGTTTGAAGATTATTGAATCAAGTTATACAGAGTCAACTGATTAGAATGCCCTCACAACCAATGATAAAACAACTACGAAAAAGAATGTTCAAGCCTTATTTCATATTCAAATAACTTTACATAAGAGCCTATTTCCAAGAATTGCAAGAGCAAAGACAACTGAGGATGCTTGGAAGACTCTAAAAGAAGCTTACCAAGGTAGTGATTAATTCAAAGTTGTCAAGTTAGAGACACTTAAGAGAGAATTTGAAGATGCGAAAAGATGAAAGTGTGAGTACCTATTATGTCAAAGTAAAAGATGTGGTCAATAAGATGGCTACACATGGTGAAATTATGAACAATGAGGTTGTGATAAAAAATCTATTGAGGGCTCTCACACCAAAGTGTAACCATGTTGCCATAATCATATAAGAAAGCAAGAATTTATCTACTATTAAGTTTGATCATCTAGTTCGATCTTTGATGTCTCATGAAGAAAGATTGAGATATTCATTAGGAGATCATGATGAGAAATCCTTTTCCTCCAAGTTACAAATCACAAAGAATGAAGATGCAAATAGTAGCACCAAAAGCAATCACGGCCAAGGTAGAGGTAAAAATTAGAATTCCTCAAGAATAAATAGACGCATAGGTGGTTCATGAGGAAGAGGTGGCTTCAGAGGAAGAGGTAGATGATGATTTGATAAAATAAATGCCCAGTGTTATCATTGTAATAAGTATGGCCACTTTCAAAGAGAGTGTAGATTAGAATAAGTTGATAATGATAAAAACATTAATTATGCTCAAGAAGGTGACGAGAATCATCAAGATAATTTATTTTTATCTTATGACAAAGATGAAAATGTTTCTAAAGATGTTTGGTATTTAGTTTTAGGATGTTCTAACCACATGTCAGGGAATGAAAAGCTTTTATAGTGGATAAAAGTTTCAAATCCAAGATCAATATTGGTGATTATAAAACATTGGAGGTTGTTGCCAAAGGAGCTATGAAATTCCCAAATAAAGAATGTATGAAAAATGTTAAGAACATTTATTACACTTCATGATTAAAGAATAATCTATTGAGTGCTAGGAAATTGTGTGACGAAAATTATAAGGTGGTGTTTGAAAATTAGTAATGCATAATTAATGATTAGAATCAAGGCAATAGTGTGGCTACAGTTATGCCTTTGATAAAGAATAAAATTTTCCCATTGAAGTTTGGTGACCATAATAGCAGTCTTACCAATATGGCATATGAGGACAAAAGTTGGTTATGGAATCTTAGTTATGGGCATTTAAATTTTCATAGTTTGAAGATTCTAACATCAAATCCATTAATTTTTGGTTTGCCTAAGGTTGAAGAGCACAAGGAAATTTATGAAGGTTGTGCTAAAAGAAGACATGCAAGGGAGAAATTTCCAAAGGGAAATGCATGGAGGGCCCATCATCCACTTCAATAATTTCATTTAGATATTTTTGGTCCTATGTAGGCAAAGACTTTGGGTAAGTCATCATATTTCATTACTTTTATTGATAATTACTCATGATAATGTTGGGTTTAATTATTGAAGACCAAAGGTGAAGCTCTTGAGACATTCAAGAGGTTTAGAGCCCTTGTGGAAAATGGAAAAAGGTGTAGAATTAAATGCTTAAGGACTAATCATGGAAGAAAATTTTCTTCAAACACCTTTCAAGGTTATTGTGATATGAATATCATCAAAAGAGAACTCACCACTACATACACACCTCAAAAAAATGGTGTAGCTGAAAGGAAGAATCGTACAATGGTGGAGATAGCATGGAGTATGCTACAAAAAAGGGATTAAGTAATTATTTTTAGGGAGATGCAATTGATATAGAAGTATATATCTCAATTGGAGCCCCACTAGTGTAATTGATAGCATGACTCTATATGAAGCATGGTATGAAAAAAAGTCAAATGTTAATTATTTCAAAAAAAATAGTTGTTTAGCATATGTTCACATTCTTGATCAAAAGAGACAAAATTTAGATCCCAAAAGTGAGTCATATATTTTTTTTGGCTATAGTGAGGAAAGTGATGCTTATAGGTTATATAATCCTCTCATTAATTGGCTTATTATTTCAAGAAATGTGATTTTTGATGAAGGGGGAGTTTATGGTCATCAAAAAGGCCATATGAAGAAGTCAAAATCTATTTTAAGTGATGCTATTATGTATGATACCAATCATGAGCAGCCCACTAATATTTTTTTTCCAAGTGCTACAAATTCACGAAGTAGCCCATCATCTAGTTGTTCAATTCTAAGTGTATGTCCAGATTCAAGTTTGAATTATACAAGGAAGGTAAGAAGATTGAGTGACATCTATCAAAGGAATTAAAATCAAGCACATGAAGAAAATCCAAGAGGTGACGTGCTGAATTTTGCTTTACTTACCAAGGCTGATTTTGAACCATTATGTTTTGAAGATGTGTGTACGAATGAGGTTTGGATGCAAAAAATGAAATAGGAGATGGATTCTATTCACATGAATGACATTTGGGAGCTTACAAAGCTTCCACATGACAAGAAGAATATTGGGACCAAATGAGTCTACAAGACTAAGTGTAACAATGATGAAAGTGTTGAAAGGCATAAAGCAAGATTATTTGCTAAAGGCTTCACATAGAAGTATGGCATTGATTATGAAGAGATATTTTCACCAATAGCAAGACAAGAGATAATTATAATGTTGATTTAACTAGTAGCTCAAAATAATTCTAACATCCATCATATGGACGTGAAAAGTGCCTTCTTGAATGGGTACTTAGAAGAGGAAGTATATGTTGAATGACCACAAGGCTCTGAAGTGCAAGGAAAAAAAATTATGTCTACAAGTTGAAGAAGGCTTTGTGTGGCGTCAAAGAAGCACCAAGAGCATGGTATGCTAGGATTGATGGATATTTTTAGGAGAATGGCTTTCAAATAAGTAAAAGTGAACCTACATTTTACTACAAACAAGAAGGTAATGATATTGTTATTGTAAGTTTGTATGTTGATGACTTTTTGTATATGGATAGCAGTTCTAAGATGAAGGATGAAATCAAAGTTGTTATAATGAATGAATTTGAGATGAAAGATTTAGGTCTCATGAAATATTTTTTAGGAATGGAGATTTGTCAAAGTGAGATTAAAATAATAACTTATCAAACAAAGTATGCCGAAGATATGTTGAATAAACTTGATATAGTTGATTGTAAACCAGTCTCCACTCCAGTTACTCATGGAGTTATGTTGTGTAGGGATGATGGTGCTAAAATAGTTGATGAGATAGTTTATAGGAGCATCATTGGAAGCTTGATGTTTCTAACTCACACAAGACTTGATATTGCCTATTCATTTTCACTTGTTTGAAGGTATATGATAGAGTGATCAAAAATACATATGTTAGTAGCCAAGAGAATTTTGAAGTATGTGAGAGGCACTCTAGATTTTGGAATTCATTACTACACGTACAAAAGGTTCAATCTTGTTGGTTTTAGTGATTTTGATTGGTGAGGTAGTTTGAATGACCAAAATTCAACATCTTGGAATTGTTTTTCACTTGATTCTAGTTTGATTACTTGGAGTTCAAAGAAGCCAAGTATAGTAGTCTTTTCTTCTACAGAAGCAGAGAATGTTGCAGTCACTTTAGCAAATACACAAGCATTATGGCTTAGAAAACTTCTTGAAAAAATTGAAGAGATAAAAATCAAACCCACAGTTTATTTTTGTGACAATATTAGTGCCATCAAAAAGGATAAAACATTTTGATTTAAAGCATCATTTTATCCGAGATTTCGTGCAAAATAATGCAATAGAATTGAAATACATCAACATTAAAGAATATTTAGCAGATATCTTCCCTAAGGCAGTTGCAAAAGATTAGTTTTTTATACTCAAAGATTAGATTGTGAGCCCTCTCAGAGTCAAGGGGGAGTATGTTGAAAAGTGATGCTGAAGAGCCAGTTCCACCGTGGCCATGTTGTAGTTCACTCCGTTCTATATTTAGACTATTAGTGTAGATTTAGTTTGCATGAATAAATTTTTGTGGAGCTGAATTTCGACAGTTAATTTTTAATTACTATATTTTTATGAAAATAAAGCCTTAGAAAAGTTAGAGTTAGCTTTAGTTGATATTACAAGCAAATTGTTGTTTAGATAAATTTAGAATATTTTATTTATTAATTAGAAAAACATGTTCACATGCAATTCTATTAATACATTGTAATTGATCTTTATTTTAAAGGAGAAAGAGAATGATTCAAATAATTTGAATAATTATTTTTATTTTGACAATTCTTATTTCTTCCGCATTTCTTTTATGTTATGGATATTACATGTATTTCGCTGTGAGTTTATTTTTACATGTATGTTATTTATTCAGTACCTATGTATAAATGGTTTTACACTTATATTGCGAAGAGCGAAACGTGTTTCGTTTATTTAACTCGGCACGACTATGAACGTCGTTTTCATTTCAACCAATTTTTGTCTTGTGTGAGTTTGGATTCTTTTTGAAGCAGATACTACCCATCACTCTTCCATCAAACTACGATGTACGGATGGACTGCCAAAGACTTTTCATTGCAACAAAAATGGCCATCGCAATTACGCTGTTATGAAAGGTCGGTGGCGTGTTTGAAAATGGAAGGCACGGAGTAAGACCAGCTTCAAACTTATTGCCACATATCTGTTTATCTCTTACAGGAGGTCGTCTTTTTTTATTTGAAAGGTCGTTTTCGCAAACAGGCGGTAAGTTATCCGAAGAATGGTATAAACATAATGACTCACGTTAAGTGTAACAGCTGTGAAGTGGGGGGCACATGCCTATCTCCAGTCATGCCACAGTATTTGAGAAGGATCAATTATTGGATGGGATTTAATAATTGTGATAATACAAATATCTAAAATTATTTTTAGAATTAAAAAATATATATATTTTACAAATATTGTAATATAATTTATACTTATTAATTGTTTGTAAGATTTAATCATAATATGTTATATAAAATGTTTATTAATTAATTATTTTTTCATAATTATTATTATTTTTTTTAATAAATTAATGTAAGAAAAGATTTTCCTTCCAGTTAAATATATTAACCAAACTAAAATACTGAAAAATTATATATTATATAATTAAATAGGTTATATGTGCTAACAAGATATTTAAATATTTTTATATGTGTATAAAGTTAAATTACTCAACCACAAATCCCTCTCTCATATTGTACATTAACAATGGCTTACAAACCCTTCAAACTATACATTTAACGATAACTTACTACTCGTCAAATATAACATGATATATATTTGAACTTTACACATTTTGACAAGTCATTGACCCTTCATCTTAACAATTACCCATATTCCATCCACATCTTTACAATACATGGAGTGAATATCAATATCAACAAATTAATTGATCTTAACTATTTTGACAATAACAAACTAAAACATTAACCATCACATTTTATTCTTTTCAATTTTTCAGGGTAACTCATTTCTTATATTAATTAGAAAAGACTTGACGAGTTTACTACCAATCCCTCTTCCGTCAAACTACGATCTACGGATGGACTGGCAAGGACACAAGTTTTCTTAATACATGGGCGGAGGAGAATGCAACAAATTTGTTCATGGCAATTACGATGTAATGAATGGTCGGTGGCTAGTTTCAAAATAGAAGGCACGGAAGAAGACCACCTTAAAGCTTATTGCCACATATTTGTTCATCTCATATATGAGGTGGTCTTTTTTTTGTTTTTAAAAGGTTGTCTTCGCATACAGGTGGTAAGTTATCCGAACAATGGTATAAACATTATGACTCATATTAAGCGTAACAGCTGTGAAGTCGGGTACGTCTATCTCCAGTCAGGCCACAGTACTTGAGAGGGATCAATTATTGGATGGGATTTAATAATTACAATAATATAAGTATGAAATAATTATTTAAAAATATTGTAATATAATTTGTATTTAATAATTGTTTGTAAGATTCAATCTTAATATGTCATATAAAATGTTTAATAATTAATCATTTATTCATAGTTTTTTTTTTTTTTTTAATAAATTAATTTGAAAAAAAAATCATTTCAGTTAAACATATGATAATGTAAGATCATATTCTACATAATTGAGTAGATTGTATGTACCAACAAGATACCTAAACAATTTTACATGTATATAAAATTAAGTTCTACAATCACAAATCCTTCTTCTTTATTGTACATTAACAATGGCTTATTAGCCCTTCAAACTTTGCATTAAAAGGTATCTTACTACTCGTCAAACACAACATGATATACATTTGAACTTTACATATTTTGAGAAGTTGTTGACCTTTCATCTTAACAATTACCCATATTCCATCCACATCCTTGCAAAAACTATGACAAACATCAATATCAACAAATTAATTGAACTTAAATATTTCAACAATGACAAAACTAAAATATTAACCATCACATTTTATTCTTTTTGATCTTTCAGAGTAACTCATTTCTTATGTTAATTAGAAAATAGTTGACATGTTTATAACTTTTCATTTGAAAATTTATGTAATTGGGCTTATCCTTGGGTCCTTTGTAGAAGTGAGTATTCTATGTTTTTGGCTTTTGGCATATGTCTTATTTTTTTGAGATGGTGGTGGTTATAATGGGGTTGAGGAGTTTTGAGAATCCATGGTTATCATGGTAGTTTAATTTTTTTTCTGAGAAATGATATT